>PVKV010004467.1:0-78723 GCA_004027835.1 Alouatta palliata
GAGGAAGAGAGAGAGAGAGAGGAGAGGAAGAGAGAGAGAGAGAGGAGAGGAAGAGAGAGAGAGAGAGGAAGAGAGAGAGGAGAGGAAGAGAGAGAGAGAGAGAGGAGAGGAAGAGAGAGAGAAAGAGAGAGAGAGAGGAACAGACCGATGAACTGGGGCCCTTGAGAAAGCAAGAGAGCCCATTTTGGCCTTGGATGGGTAAGAGGCTTTTCCCTGACACATCAAAGAGGAGGGTGGAGAATTTGGAGTGTCATTGCCGGCCACCATTCTTTATGTGCCTAGAGCTGGAGATGTCATTCTTGGCTATTACTGCTGTTCCCTTCATCCTCTATGAAGTGCAGCAACAGCCATCTCTCTAGAATAGAAAGCAATGATACCCCGTTCTGTAAAACACTTTTCAGTGACTCTTGATGACTCTTCAGCCATCTTCAGGGCCAAACTGAAACTCCCTCCTGACTCTGCTCCTGCCCATCCCAGGATTCTCATCCCACCCTCAATCCCACATCCTTCTGTCAGGCCAGCATTTGCTTTGCAATCTATCTAAAATTTCTTAAAAGCATCATTCAGTTTCTCTAGAGCTCAGGAAGCACTAAGATGTTTTAAAAGTTACTGCAAGTTGGTTCGTTTCTGCATAGCAGATTCTAACAGCTGAAAAGCAGTAAGTGGAATCACTTATTTGTGACCTCTTCCCTTTGGAACCCACCAGTTCTTCTGATCGACCCTCCGCCAACCCCCATAATTGATAAGGAATCCCGCTCACCCCATCCTGCACTCCTAGAACAGGCGGTCTCCCTGGAAGCCCCCGCAGCCCCTGAGATGAGAATCCTTCACTCCCCCATCTGCCGCTCCACGCCCTTCTCTGCTTCTGCTCACATCACGCTGCATTTTACTCCCCAGCTGTCTCCTCTCCATTCCCTAAAGTAGGGAATTAATCGTGCATTTCTGCAGTCTTAGCAAAGAAACAATACTAGACAATGCTTTTTTATTTTTGATTTTTTTTTCCTCCAGGATTAGGGGTAGGATGAACGGACGGGTGGATGCATGGGTTAGTTGGGATGGTAGAATGGTGGTCTCGCCCTTGGGTTGCACTCAGTGGCCAAGTGTTTTAGGATGTGTTCAAGTGCTATCTAGAGTGGATAAGCAAAACAGCAGCCATAGTCACTGAAACACCTGCAGGAGCAATTTGCCTGCTGAGCAGTTCCTGGCCATTTCTACATGGAAGGCTGACCTCAAGGAAGAGCTAGTGTGTTTCTGGCACATCAATTCATTACACTGATAACGTGGTGATTTAAGTGTGTTTCTGCCGCAAATGCTTTGATGAAATATTTGCCAACAAGAGAGCTACGAGGGGGCTTTTAAGGCCTGATATTGATTTGGTCATTGGCTTTCTGATCTTGATAGCGTATAAGGAAGGAGTGGATGAATTCATTTAACTACATTTGTGTTCTGCCATAAGGGGTGACTTGGGAGAAACCGAAGTCCTGAAAAAAACTATTTTCTTTTGATCTAAACCAATACTCTGCAATTCCAAGTAAAATGAGTCAAGTTCATGTCTGTGCCAAGGAGCAGGAGTGATGGTAGCGGAGGCTGAACCCCAGAGGTGAGCAACTCTCTTGAGGGGTTCGCTCCTCATCACTGTCTCTCCCAGGGCCTGCAGAGGGGCCCTTTGTCTCTCTTGCCCATCTGCGAAAGAAAAGTGGAGAACACCTATTGTCAGCTTTCTGCCTGTCTGTACGGTGTGGAAACCACGGTCTATTTTAGAACTTATAAAATGCACTAATTTACTAAGGGATTCTGAGTATAGAAACTCATTTCTTCATCTCTAATAGTTGCTTGTCTAAGAACCTGGACTGCTGCCCCTGCGAGCCTACTTCATAAGGAACTGAAGGTGAGGGGCACACAGCGTTTCCTCTCTGGTGCCCAAACTTAGACATCCTTAGGCAACTGAGGCATCTTCATGTTGACCTTTCTGTCGTGGTGAAGATGCCCAACTACCATGCACATTGCAGAGAGACAAGCAGTAAGCCCTGCGGTTACCTTTGCACAGATGGAATTCCGGTGCACCTGGTGATGAAGCCACCTGAGCGGGTCAGGGTCCTGGCAACTTCTTGGTTTCCAGAATGTTCATGTTTCAAATATCTGTCCAGTGTTAGGTTTTGAAAGGAAGGCAAGGGTTAAGGAAAGACAGAGTATTGGCAGCTCTATAGCCATTCAGATTCTCTGTCCAGTGTAAGACCTGCAGAGATGAGGGACCAGGTTATTGCCAGTGCCCTCTGTTGCTTACAGGCGGGGGCAACTATAGGCCTGGGCGGGGGGGCATAGCCTGCTGCCCAGGAAGATGTTGATGAGATGTTCCATGATGAGGTGGTTTGTCCCTGTTTCAGGTGGGATGTGATAGGACGTTCCTTGGATCTTTGCCCAGCAGGATATGATGGGGATGTCCCTCAGCTGGGGCTTTGCCCGGCGGAGTATGATAAAAATGGCAGATGGTGGGCAGGATGTTTCTTGTGGCCCAAAGCCCCGTGGAATGTTTCACTTTGACCAGGGCCTGCAGAATGGTGCGGGGCTTACAAAATGGTGCAGTTTGAACTAACAGGCAGCATCAACAGAAAGGAAGAAACAAAAGACACTGTGTGCCCTGCATCACTCACAGAACCGTGTAATTTCATCCTCACAACCCGTCAGGCCTGCATGTCTTTCTCATTTCAGAGCTGTACGTCATGAGGGTTGGTGTCAAACTTCCTTCTAGGAGCCAGTAGAATTGCCCTTCCACTACTCTCTTTCTGGCTGCAAGACATATAAACAGAATTAGTTTTCAAAGACAGGGATTCTAGTTTTTCCCTCCCTTGACACATGGGATAGCCTAAGGAGAGAGGATGGACTTTGCAGTCACACAGACGTGCACTTACACATCTGCAAACTCCACTCCCTGCTAACTGACCTTGGGCAAATTACCCCACGGGATCTCAGTTCCCCACCAGAAAATACATAGATAATAATAAAAAGTGACTAAACGATCACTTAGTGGCTGGCACCTACTCTGTGCTGGATCTCCAGGTACAGTAGGGTGGGTCCAATCTGCACATTTCTATAGGAGATGCCTGAAGACCAGTTATCTTTTACCTTCTGGGCTTTGAGAGGAATCAGGGAGTGCGAGGATACTTTGACACTGTTTAGATCACAGAAAGAGTTTCACCGTTAGACGTAAAACACCAACACTCCCTGTTCAAGAAGGTTGGAGGCACAGAAGAGGGGAGGGGTTGGAGGGAGGTTCCGTAGCAGGGGCTGTGCCTGGTTGCTCTGCAGTGAGGGAGCCAAGGAAGGCTTAGAATGTTTGTGGTTCCCATGGCGACAGCCCAGCCCAGGCAGCTGGAGGGAAGGAAGAGATGGCCCAGGGACAGGAGCCTGAATGTAAGTGGCCTGGAGCGGCTCCCGCTGGCTTGTGAGATTTGCTTGATGTTTGGTTGTGGAGGGAGGGGCTTCTGAAGACTGATTTGAAATGTGAAAATCTTTTTCTGGTGGCTGCACGTGCACTCCAGGGTCACGAGAGATGAGGATTGGATTGGGGTTGTGCTGCCTTCTCAGAGAATCTAAAACCAGCATGCAAAGTATAGAGGTGGGGGTGAGTGCCATGTGGGCGTGTCAACCAGCCAGTGTGGACCTACACGGACGCACGGTGTGTTGGAGTTTCTGGACACATGAGGTGGAGGAGGGACGAAGCAGCAGGTTTCAGGTTGTTAGTTCAGAGTGTGATCTTAAAAAGCCACACTTCAGAGCATTTCCCGGCATGCTGCCCTTCCGCACTCCTCTAAATGACCACAAAGCTCAGCGCGTCCACATGCATCAAGTCAGAAGCGCTTTGCCATCTCTGACTTTATTTAGTCTCGGTGGCCCTGAAAGCTGAGGCTATTAATGTGATTTTACAAAGGCGAGTCTGTGGGGAGGTCAGCCCAGGTCTTTTGACTTCAAAGCTTTTGCTTTTCCCACCATCTGCCCTGTGCTGGCACTAAAATGGGATTGCTGACTGCTTCAGACAAAATTTAGGCAGAGAGAAAGCTTGCTGGACTGAGCAAAGCAGTCTCAACTTGATTTAAAAAAGTTTTAAATCAAGAGAAATTTAGAAAGAAATGTTAAATTCTTAATGTAAAAGAAATATTATTGTATGATGTCAGAATGCATTTAGTGCTCTTTTTGTGCAGGTGAGTGGGCGGGTTGAGAGCCTGGGCCTTGGAGGCAGCTGATCATCTGACACTCATGACTCTTTCGTCATCTGTAAAGGAGGCGGGGATGGCGCCTACCTCCCAGACTGCTGTGCAGATTGAATCAGTATCCCACATATCTGCTGTGACATAGACAGTGGGAATTATTTTGAAAAAGGGTCTTTCAGTCCTTGGGGAGTTGTCTTTTTCTTCTTTGTATACAGAGAGCTGAGGCTCTCACTAGGCTGGTCTCAATGGGAGGGTCAGCTCTGCTGCTTTGTAGGGGCCCTGGGGCAGAATCTCTTCCAGGCCCGGTGGACTTGCTGGCTTGACCCTGAATAGACCAATAACACGGTCTGAAGTTGAGGCAGCAATTAAGAGCCTATATTAAGTTGAGGCAGCAATTAAGAGCCTACTATATTGAATAGGAGCGGTGAGAGATACGTTCCATCAATACCTAGTCACTTGTGGTGGGGGACTTGCCAGTTGTCAGGAGGGGCTCTGGCTCTCAGAAGCCTCCTTCCATGTGGCCTGTGGCTTCCACCTGGGATCCAGTGAGGCTGGAAGCTTCCTCTCCTTGCAACCTCCCTGACCCCCTTTCTTCCACCTCTCCCTTCTGACTCTTGCCAGGGAAACTTCTCTGCTTTTAGGGGCTCATGTAATTAGATTACAGCCTTGACCATCCAGAGTCATCTCTTTATTTTAAGGCCCATTACCCGAATTAAAACTGTAAAGACCTCTTGCCCTGGTCTGGCGTCAGGGTGGATAGCTCTAGGTCCCATCATTCTGTTTCCACATTTCACCCTGAGACAGAGTCCACATGAGGCACGTGCTTCTCCTCTGGGCTCAGGTCCCTCCAGCTCGGGGTCTGTATCTTACTCCCTATGGGATTTCCAGGTTCCTGGGGGCTCCCATTCATCCCACCTTCAATCGCAGTGAGGGGCAGACAACAGATGTTTATTTGAGGGTTCAGGAAAGGCCAGATTGCAATCTCAGTGGAGTTTGAAAAGATTCTCCAGCAGGTAGGAGGGACACAGGGGACGATGGACACTCTTTGTGAGCTCTGCAAGGATTCTCGGAGGGGAGCCTAGGACTCCAGGACAGACCCCATTGGCCAGGCCTGTCCCCAGCCTCCCATGCTCCTCTGGCCACACCGGCCACTAGGCAGAGGGCCTGTGGGTCTGGGCCTGCTGCTGTGTTCTCTGAGTCTTTCCAGGAATGCATTTCCTAGGACGTGTACTGACTTTAGTGTGGGGGCAGAGGAGACACAGGGCAGAAACACAGAGGGAATATGAATGTTCTAGAATGAGACCATGGAGAATTTCTGTGGGATTCTCAGTTTCCCACAGATCAGATAACAACGGACAGTGATTGTAAATTTTTTTTGGGGTGGAGTCTCACTCTGTCGTCTAGGCTCAAGTGCAATGGTGCTGTTTCTCTCACTGCAACCTCCACTTCCCGGGTTCAAGTGATTCTGTTGCCTGAGCCTCCCAGTAGCTGGGATTACAGGCACCCATCAACACGCCTGGCTAATTTTTGTATTTTTAGTAGAGAAGAGGTTCTGCCAGGTTGGCCAGGCTGGTCTCAAATTCCTGACTTCAAGTGATCCATCAGCCTTCGTCTCCCAAAGTGCTGGGATTACAGGCGTGAGCCACAGCACCTGGCCTGATTTGTAATAATTTTGAAATTAAAAACCTATTGGCCAACATGGTGAAACCCTGTCTCTACTAAAAATATGAGAAGTAGCCGGGTGTGGTAGCAGAGTCTGAGGCAGGAGAATTGCTTGAACCCAGGAGGCGGAGGTTGCAGTGAGCAGAGATCGTGCCACTGCACTTCACTCCAGCCTGGGCAACAGAGCGAGACTCTGGCTCAAAAAAAAAAAGTTTAATACTAACATTTGTCAATATTTATTCCAAACTAGTCTAAAGACCTATTACTGCATCTTCCTATTCAATACACTGTCAAAAGTTGATTTGCTTTTCAGATCATTTGTAAAATAATCACATTTTCTAATAATTTTTAAAACTTTCATTTTTTGTTTGTTTTCTCCCTCAGATTGAGATGGCAGGTTACACACACATACATATGCACCAACAATGTTTTCAGATAGGAAAGTAATTAAAATATTTATTTCCACGATGGGGATTCGTGGCATATATTATAAGAACGTGGCAGAAGTGGAATCTGGAGCAGGTCTTACTACAATAGAAAGAAAAAGCATTTGAAGTGGGGAAATGATTGTATCAATTGACTTGCTGGTGGCTTCAAATCCTTCTTGGAAATAAAGGAAAACACAGCAGCAATGCAGTTGCCTCCTTCATCCATCTTCCATGGAGTTCGTTTTTTATGAATTACAATCATTTATGAATTGCTTTTTATGAATGACAATACTTGTTTAGTCTTGGAGAATTTGTTCTATTAAATCATTTCCTAAGTGGCTACTCTGAAGGACTAAGCTGCTCCACAGGGCGATTCTCTCTCTCTCTCTTTTTTTTTTTTTTCAGAGATGGGGTTTCATCATGTTGGTGATGATGGTCTCGAGGTCTCGATCTCTTGAGCTTGTGATCCACCCACCTCGGCCTCCCAAAGTGCTGGGATTATAGCTGTGAGCCCGTGCTCCTGGCCCTCAGGGCGATTCTCTGGCATCCCTTGGCTGAGGGTATTGGCTCTGGTATTCGGCCACCTCGGTTGACTCCGGGAAGGATGGCTTACTTCATGCTGGATGGAGCAAGGCTCTCTGAGGAGAGTATGGATGGGCCAGCTGTCCTTTTGGCCATCACAGTACACGGCATCCCAGAAAGAAACTCTCCTTCTTGGGTTGGAAACAGCAAATGAAGGGGCAATTCTGGGCTGCTCTTGCTCTATCTGAGTGTTCAGTAACAAAGGATGACATAGCATCAATGTAGTTGCCTCCTTCCATCTTCCACGGAGTTGCTGAAAGATGCCTTTTAGAGCTTGAAGTGCTCATGCCTCTGACAAATTACAATGATTGTTGTCTTGGAGAATTTGTTCTATTAACATTTCATAAGTGGTTTCTCTGAAAAACTAAGTTGATCATCATGGGTGATTCTCTAGCATCCCTCTGCTGAGAGTACTGTCTGCACTACAGACCTGCAGCAAAAATGGGTAGAATTTATGGAGTATCTCTTCCGGGCCATGGTCCTCTTTGCCAAAAGTGATTCTATCTGGGTGTCAGTCAACCATCTGGTATGAGATGAGGATTCTCATGTTGCAGAGGAAGTAGCTGTGATTCAATATGCCCTCGGGGTTGGCCCTGTGGGGAGGGTGCAGGAAGGGGTGAGTGGCCCAATGGTCATTGAGGGATTTAGTCAGGGACTCCTGAGACGTTTCAGCATTAAGGGAGAATACCCCCCAGAACCTCTTCTGTATTCCCCAGCATGTGAAGTACATTAAAGAAGACGTCTTTGAGCATCATCATTAACAATTGTAATTAAGATTTTGCACTTTTCTTTCAGAGCCTTTGCTAATATTGTAAGAAATACTCTCCCAAATTAAGATATTCTGTCTTTCTCTTGTTGGCTTTGAGGGCCCTGAGCTTTCTGATTGGCTTGCACATCCTAGGGGCCTGTCCGCCTCTCATCTGCAGCAGCACATCACACCTGGGGTGGGTGTCTTTGACCTTTTTTATTTAGATGGAGTCTCACTCTGTCACCCAAGGTGGAGGACAGTGGCCCGATCTCAGCTTATTGCAACCTCTGCCTCCTGGGTTCAGTTGATTCTCTTGGCTCAGCCTCCTGATGAGCTGGGATTACAGTCATGCGCCACCACGCCTGGCATATTTTGTGTTTTTAGTAGAGATGGGTTTTCGTCATGTTAGCCAGGCTGATCTTGAACTCCTGACCTCAGGTGATCCACTGCCTTGGCCTCCCAAAGTGCTGGGATTACAGGCGTGAGCTACCACAGCCGTCTTTGACTGTTAAGGACTGGGCCATGTACTCTGTTCATCGGTTTCTCTGTAGACCCTCTATTTGGGCAGTGGCTAGGCCTCTCAGCCAGTGCACCTACTGACTTACTGTGAACTAAGAGCATCCCTAAAAGCCTTCTTTTCTTTGCTGGCCAGTTTACTTGAAGTGGAAGCACTGCGAGACGCCAGGTGTGAAGACCCTGTGTAATCTGAAGAAACTTCTGAACCAGCTTCAGAAAGACCACCGGGAGGACGTTTACCTGTATACCTCTGGACACCTGAACCCCAACAAGCTCTACCGGCCTCCCGTGACGGTCTTACAGCACTGGCCCAATGCCAACCGGCCCCGGGAGCAGCCTGCCTCTGGGGTGGGAGAGCGGCCTGCAGGACAGGTGGCGAGGATGAAGGAGGCCCTGGCCCGCTTTGCCATCCACACGGTGCTGGTCCCCAGCGATGCTCAGGACACGCCGTTGTTCAGGTACCTGAACCCCCAGGCCTCTCTTTCCCACACTTCAGAGGAGGATCTCTTTCCAATGGAGGCTGTTGGAGAAGGGAAGGGGGAGATGCACAGAGGCCCACCTGGATGGCACAGGAGGGAAGAACTCCGGCTGCCCGACGTGAAGGTGCTGCAATACCAGGAGGCCGGGCTCAGAGGTGCCAGGGACAGGCACCACTATGTCAGCTCCTACCTGGCTGGGGTCACCAAGGCCGACAGCTACAGGATGTTCCTGCGTTTCCAGAAGGAAGTGCTCGCCAAGCAAGATCTCCTGGAAAATGACTTCACTGGGAGCAAAGTGGCCAAGGGCCATGAGAGAAAGCTGCAGCAGGTGAGGAGGGCAGCCCTGTGGTGCTCTCGGTGCCATGCCCTCGGTGCAGGGTTCCCGGTGCGGCGGTTCTCGGTGCAGCATTCTCGGTGCAGTGCTCTTGGTGCGGCGGTTCTCGGTGCAGCGCCCTCGGTGCAGCGTTCTCGGTGCAGTGTTCTCGGTGCAGTGCTCTGGGTGCAGGGACAGCAATGACTGTGAGCTCAGGCTCATCCTCTGAGGCTTTCCTGCCACGTCCAGGTGTAGTGCACCACTGCCCCAGGTGCTGAGCATTAGCACCTTCGGTGGGAACAGATTGGAGGAGGAAGCCGTGCGGGAACTGGTAAGCTGGGGGAGGCCCATGGCAGACACATTGGAGGCCATGTGGCTGCAACAGTAAATCAGATGTTCATGGGTCAGCTGGGGGTTCTGAGAGAGGGCTTGCCTGCCTGACCGTGGAAGAGCAGTGAGGGGAGATGGAGAGCTGATGGGCACTCTCACGCCCTGAAGTATGCCCAGGCAGCACGTGTCTACAGAAGGTGCTGGTGTGAGGGGAAGATATAGGATGTACTGCTGACTCAGAGGAGAACAGCTGATGGGCTGTCCACCTCCAAATGGGGAGGATGCACAAGAGAGAAGGAAATATCAGGTCCCCCAGGAAGCAGCCAGACCTCAGGGTTGGAAGAGAGAAAGGGCCTTCGGGGACTGGTGAGGCAGAGATTGAACCCTTGAGGACAGGGAGCAAGAGAGTGAATAAAGAAGAAGAGTTAAAAAAAAATCCTAAATCTTGGGTGACCAAGGAAGCAAAGAAGCTCAGCAGCTGGTGGGAGGGATCAGAACTCCTGGGTATGGCCCCCTGTGCTGCCCTCCCGAGTCGCCAGGGTGATGGCTGCTGTGTCCTCCCTGACTCCTGAGAAACTCGGTTCTGGAAGAAAAATGAAGCTGTCCTAAAATGGGCTGACTCTGTTTTTCCTCCAGGAGCTCCAGAAAATTTGCACGTGCAGCCCTCAGCAGTTCAACAGACTGCATGTCTTTGGAAAAGTCTTTGAAGATATTTGTAGGAGTTCTTTGATATTTGGTGATCTCTTGAAAGAAGTTAAGGTGAGAAACACACATCTTCAGCATAACAATTGAGAAGCTTGCATGAGATTCCGTGTACATGAATGATCTCAAGCCTCACAGAAATTCTGCTAGCTATCACGGGCCCCCTTCTACAGATGCGGACCATCATTCACAGACTCGAGGTCATCTGCCTGCAGGCACGTAAATTTTACAGGGGCCGTGTGGAATCAACACAGTTAACTCACTTCTTAAGCCCATATTTTCCCATTAAAGCTTCCTGATTATACACAACCTTTTATAAATTATACATAAGTGACAAACTTTTTATTTTAAATTATTATAATTCAAATAAATTAATAATTAGTTTATTTTAACATTACATGTGTAATTTTATATCAATCCTTATGGAATTATAGGTTTGTTGCAATTCATGATGAAAGTGACCTTTGGGTGCAGTGGCTCATACCTGTAATCCCAGCACTTTGAGAGGTTAAGGAAGGTGGATCACTTAAGGTCAGCTGTTCAAGATCAGCCTGGCCAACATGGTGAAACCCCATCTCTACTAAAAATACAAAAATTAGCCAGGCATGGTGGTGCGCACCTGTAATCCCAGCTACTCAGAGGCTGAGGCAGGAGAATCCCTTGAACCCGGGACGTGGAGGCTGCAAATAAAAAAAAAGAAAGTGACTTTCATATGAAATCTGAGTTGAGATCATGTTGCTTAAAGATCATGCTATTCTTTAATTTTACTATTGACAAGGAATGCCTAACAACGGAGACCTGGTGGCCTGTTCTCCAGCGATGCCCCATCACTGGGAGGCTCATCCTGGCAGGCCGGTAGGACGGGATTCCACAGACCTTCTGCATGGCAGGAAATCATTTGTTGTGTCTGTGGCAAGGTGTTTTGTGACATTCTGAAGTGATCAATATTTTATATTTTGTTGTATAATATTTTGTGATATTCTGAGGTGATTAATACTTAATGCTCAAATACGCTTCAAAGATGGTGTGATTTTATAAATGTGAACACGTATACGTTTAATGCATTGCAGGAACATTTTATATTTTTTTGAAATGATGTAAATGAATATTCTTAAATTCTGTATTATTTATACACATGAAATGCTTGCACTGTGGCCTCCCCATGCACGGCCAGTGGACTTTTTGTTTGTTTCTGTACAGGATGAATACGAACTCTACATGGCGACGCTCCTGGAGTCCCAGCCACCAGCACAGTATGAGGTGATGATTGATTGTGAAGAGTCTGAATGGAGCCTGCTTATTCGTGGCTTCACATTTCACGAGCAGTGGAAACCTTCCTGAATCCCACAAGCCCCATGTGTGCCCCATAATTTAGAATACCTGTTTTTTTTTTCATTATAAGTTAGTTTATACTGCCTTAAGAGCATTATTGATAAAGAACTTCACTTTGGATTGGCGTAACATTCTTTACACTCCCAAACAAGCGACATAACTATATATGTATAAATTCGGAATATAAATGGTAAGTACCAAAAACCATTGTCCAGTCCTCACCCTGGCGAAAACACTGAGAATGCATTGTGATGGCTAGTGCGCTGTAAGCTGGCTCAAAACCCCGTGATCTCTTCTTTTAATGGGTGACAGCATTCCAGGTGTTCTCTCAAGGGCTGGCTTAAACATGTGATTGGTTGAATAAGAAAATATACTGCAGGAATAACTTTATCACTTATAAAACCTAAGAAAATCAAACACTGTAGTAAAGATACTTTGGCATTTTGTATTCAATAAACTTTAAAGATTAGTTTTACTTCATAAATTAGGGAAGACAGTTGCTTCTTTTGTATATGAAAAAACAAATCACAGCATTACAAGGAGATGAGTTTTAGTTCGCTCCTTCATCTAAAATCAGACGTGAGCATCATTTTCTTTGTGCCGAGCCTTTCCATAACACAGACACAGCCTTTGTCTTTACAAGAATGAGCAAAGGTTCCAGTGGGGAATCTACCTTGCTCCTTAGGTTGTGAGGTTGAGTGAGAAAGTGACATACGTCCCTCTCTCGGTCAAAGGTGAGCATGAAGAAATTTCCAGGCCAGCAGGGCCCTGGATGCCTCTTTCTGTGTCTGTGACCCTAGCAGCTGTCCTCTGACGGGGCCCAGATCTCTGTGGCTTCCCATTTGAGCACGGCGCTGCTTTACATCTGTGGATGGCAATTGCATTCATTTGGCTTCTTATTCTTGTTGAAGAAACGACTGCGGTACCACTGACAATGTGCCTGCAGAACTTCACCCAGAGTGCCCTTCCCCCCGTCACAGGCCAACAGGGGAGTTCACTACCATCTTTCCATTTCTTAGAAAAATTAACTCTTAATATACTAATAAACGTATTTTACTGGGAACGTCACCAATTGGCCATCCCTCCCCCAATGGCCATTCCTCCCTTCAATCCTCCCGGTTTGCCTATTTTAACTAGAATGTATACGTTAACCCAGGGCACCTTGAAAATGCATTAATGACAAATAAAAAAGGGAGTCCTCCCCCTCTCCCCGTGTGCTTGTCTCACCTCACGTGCCTGGTCCTGCCTAGGCTCTTCTGGCTCAACTCAAGGGGCTGGAGCAGAGGCCAGTGAAGACGGCAGACGTGGAGCTCGCCAGGGAAGAGCTGAGGATGCTTGTGAAAGCCATAAAAGCAGCTCTGGAGCGCAATGACAGGTGAGGCATGAGTGGTGGATCTGATCTACGTTTAGATTATTCTGTAACAAGATCTTAAAGCGAGTGACAAGCCTACCGTTACCTGGTCTGGCCACCTGCACGGGCCATCGTATATGTGACTAGGATATTCTGCTAAGTATGGTGTTTCCATGGGGAGAGTTTGGGGAAGTTTCTGAAGGAATTTCCTGTCTTTTTTTGGTGGTCCCTTGAAGACTTACCAATAGGCAAGAGGGCTACAGATCTAAGACACCTTTGAATGGCCTTATGGGTTTTTAACTTACAAAGCTCCTCTAATATAACCTCCCTGTATTTTTTTCGAGGATCAAATCACAATTGGATAGGGCATACCATTTGAACGATTTTAAAAAAGAGATTAAAGGAAATCTGCAACATCTAAAATATCATCAAGAGAGCAAAACGAGAAACAAAACCAAAAAACAAAATTTGCCTTCAGTGTAACTAGAAGACAGAGAGCTTTGTATTTTGCTGCAGTTTGGTATTTTTTTCTTTTTCTTTTTTTCTTTTTTTTTTGAGATGGAGCCTTGCTCTGTCACCCAGGCTGGAGTGCAGGAGGGTGATCTAAGTTCATTGCAACCTCCGTCTCCCGGGTTCAAATGAATCCCATGCCTCAGCCTCCCAAATACCTGGGATTACAGGTGTGTGCCACCATGCCCAGCTAATTCTTGTATTTTTAGTGCAAGTGGGGTTTCAACATGTTGGTCAGGCTGCTCTTGAACTTTTGACCTCAAGTGATCCACTCATCTCAGCCTCACAAAGTGCTGGGATTACAGGCATGAGCTACCACACCGGCCCTCCAATTTGGTCTTGAGGTCTCTCTCACAAGGGTTGCTATGAACTCTAACCCTGCCCTGATGGGGCTTTGGGGCGCTGATGGAGGTTGTTCTTAGGATGCCCTTCATGGGATGCATTTTCATCCGGCCCTCAGGCTTAATGCCTAAGTGTCCGATCTGTGAGCAGATGTCTCTCCCACAAGAAATCCGACTACACCTGCAGAAGCCCTTGTGGTCGTTGTCTGGTGTGTGTCTAGTTTATTCCTACAAAGATAGCCAGTCTCTGGGAGAGCCCTAGCTGGAAAAGGTGAGGTTCAAGTGTGCCTGTCAGGTGAGGGACAGAGGAGGCCACAGAACAAAGCACATGAAATGGCAGATTTGTTACTTACAGATCCCAGAGAAAAGAGGGCAGCATGCCTCGCAGGGGTGGCAGGAAGGGGGAACTGCCTGAAACACACTGGCTCCACCAGCAGGTAGGGGAGCAAGAGAGAGTGAGAACCAATGGACCAAGGCCTTTGTTTCGGTCCAGAGCATGACCCAAGCAGCTTTTCCATGGGGAGTTCTGATGAGCGGGTTTAGGGCAAGAAGGCACAAGTGCTGTGGGGTCACACTGTGGCTAGAAGTGGTTTCTGGGTCACTGTAGCATATACTCATGGCTCATGCAGGGTGTGGAGTGGGTTGAGGAAAGTAGGCTGTATTTGGCTGGCTCATAGCAGGTGGTCACTGGGAGGTGGTTGTTTATGGCAGATATCTGGGCTGACCATTTTGAGGCACTGGGGGGAGGAGAAGGACTAGAAACTGTGTCAATCAAGGGTGACTGAGCCCTGCTTCTGGAGTGAGAAAATTAAACTTCTATTCAAAGTGAATGCCAAGGCAAAAAATAAAAAGGAATTCGTTGCAAATGCATCCAAAGTTTAAAAATGACTGAAAATAGAAAAGAAAACATTTAGTGGCAGTGAACCAGTTTCCATGTCCCTGCTGCAAAGCTTTGTTTGTGAGAGCACTGAGGTTTTGGGAAAAGTTCACGAAAGAGAGAACAGTGGAGCTAGAAGGAGTCCTAAAACTCTTCTAAAACCGCTTCCAGAGAGAGAATCCACGTAAGCGAGGAAGCCACGTAGCTGTGCTGCAGGGCTGATGGCAGCACTGACTATGATGGCCAGGGTGGGGTGGGGCGGGGTTACTTGGAAGAGTGTGGAAGTAAGAAAACAACTTTGAAATAATAATGGCACAGGTGAGAAAGGGGTTAAAGGAAAGGTAGCGGCATCCTTTAGAAATGTCCAACGAAGGCAAAAGAGAGCAAGAAAGGAAAATGAGAATCCAGTAAAAAGAGAAAAATCAAGGTGCACACAGCCCTTCCACGTACTGCCTTTCTTTCTAAACAAGAAAGCTATCCAGGACTATCAAAACAAATCAAAACAACACCAAAAAACAACAGATCAATAATAAAATAGCATTAATTTGCTACACTGATGGAAAAGTATCCATTTGAATTAGCAATCTCACATGCTACTCCAAATCACTAGTCCAGCCTGCAAAAATGCAGAGATGTAAACAACCTTTGTGTACACAAACTACTCTAAGAATAGAACAGAAAATGAGAATCCAAATGATTTACCTGATGAAAGTCCCTGCTGTACCAAGGAATAATAATAATAAAGTTGAAGAAGAAACCTGCAGCACAGCACTCCAAGCTAAATTAGATGTTCCCAAAAGAGCATTGAGTCATAAATTTAAAAACTAAGCAGAGAAATCAGCAACAATAAAGAAGAAATAAAACAAGATAACAACAGAGGAAAAAATATTTGAAAAAGTAAAAATTATATCATAGGTCAAGACTAAATTCTGAAATGCCCAAGGAAGAATAGTTTTGAATGAAAATATAATAAGGAGAAAAAGTGGGAAAATATTCAAAAGAATGTAAGTAAGATAAAGAAATAAAAAGAATCAGAAAAAGTAGATGAAGTAGAAGATAAGCAAATAATGTCCAATTCACATATAATTAACGTCCCTGAAGAAGAAAAACAGAGCAATAGAACAAAAACCTAAGTAATATTTAAAACCACAATGTGTAAAAATTTTCTGAAAACAAAATTTTTAAAATATACATGTTGAAAAGTCTTTCATCATTATTATTAATCCATCGAATTCCCAGTTTATATTTTTTTTTCTTTGAGACAGGATCTTGCTCTATTGCCCAGGCTGGAGTGTAGTGGCATGATCATGGCTCACTGCAGCTTCAACTTCTCAGGCTCAAGGGATCCTTCCACTTCGGTCTCCCAAGTAGCTGAGAACACAGGCACCACATCTGACTAATTTTTGTAATTTTTTTTAAGTAGAGATGGGGTTTCACCATGTTGCCCAAGCTGGTCTCCATCTCCTGGGCTCAAGCGATCCACCTGCTTTGGCCCTTCAAAGTGCTGGGATTACAGGCATGAGTCACCATGCCTGGCTCCAGTTCCTTAAAATTGAGGATCATAATACCACCATATTTCTCTCTTAATCTTTGATGAAATAAACTAATATGTGTAAAAATCTTAAATTGTTAGGCCTTTTATAGACATTTGGCATTAACTTATTTGCATGTTGATGTCTTAAATCAAACCACAGTGTTGTCCTCAATATATGTAATACTTAATAGACTCCTTTTTGTCTTCTCCTTAAATCTATGAAACATAAAATAGTTGATTTAGGTTATTCTGAACCAAGCAGAGGAAACAAAGAAGTTTTTTCCCTTTTTTAAAAACTTTCTTCTATTTTATTTTTAATTCAAACACTCTGAAACTTGTAAATTGTATCTGTTGCACAGAATGATAATACAGCAAAGATGCGTTGTATTCCAGCATCCGAGAGGTCTTTCCATAGCCCTTGACATGCTGTTGCCTTTGAATGTAAAATGCTAGGTTTGCTTTTTGTTTGTTTGTTTATTTTTTGCCTTCTTCCTTCTTAGCAATTCCATGAACAAACAATACAAATGAACTCTATAGGAAATCATTTATTTTAAATTAACTAGCTCTTTAATGGCTTATGCAGTCTTGGTAAGAAAGTATTATTTTGTTTGCTTGACTGATTCAGGCTGTCATTTAATAAATATCTTCAGAGTACCTGTTGTGTTAGAAAGTAAGCAGATTTATTTTAATTTCTCAACTGTGAAAGACTTGAGGTGTAACATAGCCAAAAGAAAAAAGATGAAAGGGGATCTAATATTTCCCTGTTTCTTATCATCATATTGTAGGCTCAGGAGTGAACTGGCGATAGAGCTGGCGCTGCTGCAGTCTGCGAAGAAACGATCAGGCGAGTGTCTATGTGATGTCCTGCTGATGGGTGCTTTGCTGTGACCTTCATTATTTCAGCTGCTGCAGGCTTGGCTGCCTGTCTGTCAACTGAGCCATGCTGGAGCTCCTTCTGAGTTTTGTGGCGAGAATTCAACGTGTTCACCCACATCACCCAAGAGCACAGGGCCTGGCATGTGGTGGTCACTGCCTGTTAGTTATTCATCTTTTTATTATTACTTGTGAGGAAGAATATGCATTTCATGGGGAATTAATTATGTTTTATGAATATTTATGCATGAAATAGATATCAAAATTACTTTAAATGTATACAATTGAGAATGTAATTAAATGATAAAAGTAAGTTTAAGTATCTTGCTCATTAACCTTGACTGTTTTCCAGCTGTGAAGTGAAATGACATTTTCCCTCTGACTTTGTTAAACACTCACTCATACTCTGTTTTTAGATATTTTTTCTCCGTGTCTTGTAGGATATGCTCACAGGCCCAGCCTGTTTTAAGTTCTTAGTAGAGCTTGGCCTCAAAGGTCCTTGCGAGAATGCTTTTACTGCCTTTTCCCGCTTCCCCGTTTCCTCTTTTCTACCTACAAGCAGCACGGATGGTGTCAAACCCGCTGGATGTCCTTGCACAGGTTTCCTGTGGCCTGGTTTGCATCCTCTTGCCACACCCGCTCTCTGTCCCAGGCCAACTCGGCTTCTCCTTCCATCCACTGCTTCTCAGGGCTGAAAGGTCACCTGTTTTCCTCCTTCTTCCACCATGTCATTCATTCTTTGTAGGGTTCTTCTCACAGGCAGGCTGTGGAATAGGACCCACGCTTGGTGTTTTCTGTTTTCTTGCTTTCTCTTAAAACAGGCCCACGATTTAAAAATAAAACAAAAAAAAAAAACAAAAAAGCAGAAGCTTAAGGGCTTTGCTGCTAGCCACTAATAAGAAAAATGGTAACGATGAATAAAAATAAGATGCAGTGACTAACTTTCTAGATATCTAGTAACCTTTTCTCATGTTTGATCCTAGCCCACTATTCCCATCACACTGACTGCAGTGAAGCAAACCTGGTGACCCCGGTTCTTCCCGCTTTATCTTTTCCCAAAGCCTTCTGTCTCAGAAGCCCGCTCTTCTAATCATACACATTTGCTGTGGAATGTCCCCATTTTCATACCTATTTCTTGAGGGCTTTTAGAAAAGGGGTGAGGGTGGAGGTCACTCGCCTGGCTTGACACTGCTTTTGGCCTCTTTGACCTCAGCTGATGGTTTTAGGCTGAAACCTTCAGTTTAGATTAAGGTGGGGACCAAACACTTTATGTTGTAGTTTCTCTCAGTTTGTGTAGAAGCTTAACTATGACCATTTCTATCCCCTTAGCTAGCTCATCATGTGTCTACTTAACTAATTTCCCCAGATTTCCAAATTTAATGTCAAAGTTTTTCCTTCTTCCAAATTTGGCAAAGTTGAATGACAGCAATGACTTCCATCTTGTTTCCTATCTACAAGCAAGGATTGCTAATATTTCTGACTGCTTTGTTCCCATTGAAAAGTAGTAATTGTTTTTTCTCAAAAAAATTAAGTCTCAGCACTACAATCAGTATATAAATGTGCTGACTGATGACAAATTGACCTTGATGGTGGATCACTTGATGACTCCATTTCCTTTCTGTCCTCCTTAAATGTTGATATTTTTTGGAGTCCAGCATCTCTTTGGAAGAGTTGACATTTTTTAAAATTCCAAATATATTTTTTCTGCTAAAAACCCTTCTTCTTCTTTTTTTTTTTTTTTTTTTGGTTTGAGATCTGTATATCCAAGTACCTACTAGACATGGCCTCTTGTGTATTTCCTAGGTATCTCAACACGTCAGGATTAAACTCGTCATCTCCTTCTCTAAATTGGCATCTCCTTGGCTATTTCAGTGGATGGTATCACCAAACACATGGAGACGCGAGTCATAAAACATGTGCTAGGCAACTTTCATTGTCCTACCTCTCAACCTCTCCCTACACAGCTTGGAATAAGTGGTCAAGTTGGTGAAACAAAGTTCTTTCTTACCTCCGTGCTTCCTTGAACTCACTGTTTTCTTTCTAGCTACAACTGAGCTGAAACCTAGGGCTTATTTTTGACATTGCCTTCTTCTCTACATTGCCAGATCTAGTTAATTACTAAGGTCTATTTTTTCTTTTCTATTTCCTAAATAGTTTTTGGATTTTTTCACTTCTCCTCATGCTGGGAGTGCTATCCTGATACGGTTTGGCTCTGTGTCCCCACCCAAATCTCATCTTGAATTGTAGCTCCCATAATTCTCATGTGTTGTGGGAGGGACCCAGCAGGAGATAACTGAATCATGAGGGCAGCTTCCCCCATACTGTTCTGTGGTAGTGAATAAGTCTCACAAGATCTGATGGTCTTATCAGGGGTTTCCGCCATTGCGTCGTTCTCATTCTCTCTTTGCCTGCTGCCATCCATGTAAGATGAGACTTGCTGCTCCTTGCCTTCTGCCATGATTGTGAGGCTTCCCCAAGCACATGGACCCATAAGTCCAATTAAACCCCTTTCATTTGTAAATTGCCCAGTCTCAGGTATCAGCAGCTTGAAACAGATTAATACATACCTTGACCTGATCAACCTGTCTGAATAATTGCCAGAGCTTCCTAACAGACTGTTCTGATTCTAGTCCTGCACTGTGTGATCCACTGTCAGGACACAATTTCACTGGAGACAGTAACCATTATCTGATCGTGTTTCTCCCCATATTAAAAGCCTTCAACAACTTTGACTGATCTAACCTAGGTCACAAGGCCTTCTCAATATGTCCCATGTTTCCTCCTGGCATCGTCCCTCGATGTCTCAATTCTGTCTCTGCTCCCTCCCAAAACCCTTCTACTTGTCTAACTTCTCTTTATCCTTTGGGTTTCAACCTAGTCACACTTCTCTGTCAAAGTCATCCTTGAGCCTTCCTCACGCTGTGTCTGATGTTCTTGCTTTGTCACACCATTGCATCTTCTACTCTGCAACCCTATCATCACTTTCCTGTGGTTTCCTGTTGGTCTACACTGTTAATCACACACTCTGGAAAAGACTAATTCATCATTGAACCTTTCTACCTAGTTCAGCGCATGTGTTCAACAAATACATGCTGATTAGCTGAATGAATTAAAGGAGGAATACCCTCATTCTTGGGTCAGATTATTTTTATTGACATGCTTTAAGTTTGAATTATATGATATTTTATGGTTATCTATACCATAGTATAGATAATATTGTTAATAATACATAAATGCTATTAATAACTGAGATATGAATGATGGTTATATTTTGTTTTAAAAATATTTCCAGAATCATCTAAGAAACATATAATTGATGAGAACCAACTTACTCTTATTGAGAAGGTTGAAAAGAAGAGGTGTGAAATACTCAATAAGTGGGATGAGATACAAGCTCTGGAAAAAGAAATTAAAACAACTTTGGTTCATACTGGAGTTTCAGATATCATTGAGAATAGGATTAAAAGCATAGAGGTATGCAACTTATTTATTTAAATATTTACATTGTTTTTTTGCTTGAAAATCTTGATAAACACATGAAGTGATGTGATTTGGTAGTAGGGTAAAAAAAATCATAACATTTGGCTCAAATATATTTTTTATTTAAAAATGTTTGTAGCAAATAATCATAATAATTAAGAGATCTATCTAAAACAAGAAAAAATAAATGTGATAAAAATTCTATAGATTTCTGTTAATAGCCAAAACCCATTTTTTCTTGGGTAACATGGACATATAGAGTGGAATAATAGACACTGAAGACTCCAGAACGTGGGACTGTGGAAGGAGGGATGAGGGATGAAATGGTACTTACTGGGTATACTGTACACTGTTTGGGTGGTGGGGCACTAAAGCCCACCATTGCACATATATCCACGTAATGCAACTGCACTCGTACCCCTAAATCCATAAAAGCTAAAAAATTAAAGACATAATTTAAAATTGTGTAGACTCTAATTCAATGTAACCTCTAATTATAGAGTATATAAGAAATACATGATTTTTTTCCTTGTGGTCCTATAATTAACTATATTCCAGCACTACTTTTATTCTTTTTAGCAGAATTATACAGCATATAGAAAGGCATTTGTGGTCCAAATTTTTTTTATTAAAAAATTCTTTCTCTTTTAAAATGATATGTTCAGATTTTCTTTTTTGGAGGGGGGCATGCTGTGTGCCAATAAAACTTTATTTACAGAAACAGCTGACTGGATTAGTTTGTTGATCCCTGTTTTAGAAGAAAATTGTTTAAAGATAGAGGAAATGCTATGGTTTATTGTTACAGGAATGAAATATTACTGGATGAAATAATTTTACTGGTTCTAGCCTTATTTTAAAAGGGTAAGGTTTTACTTTTTTTACTTTTTTGATTTTGTATTTTTGTCTATTTTAAGTTTCAGGGTACAGGTACAGGATGTGCAGGTTTGTTATACAGGTAAATGTATGCCATGGTGATTTGCTGCGCCTATCGACCCATCACCTAGGTATTAAGTCCAGAATGCGTTAGCGCTTTTTCCTGATGCTTTCCCTCCCTTTGCCTCCCTGACAGGCCCCAGTGTGTGTTATTCCCCTCCCTCTGTCTATGTGTTCTCATTGTCCAGCTCCCACTTATAAGTGAGAACGTGATGTTTCGTTTTCTGTTCCTGCCTTAGTTAGCTGAGGATACTGGCTTCCAGTTCCATCCATGTCCCTGAAAAGGTCATAGTCTCATTCCTTTTTATGGGTGCATAGTATTCCATGGTGTATATGTACCACATCTTTCAAATCCAGTTTATCATTAATGGGCATTTGGGTTCATTCCATGTCTTTGCTATTGGAAATAGTGCTGCAATGAACATATGTATACATGTATATTTATAATGGAATGATTTATATTCCTTTTGGTATATGCCCAGCAATGGGATTGTTGGGTCAAATGGTATTTTGAGTTCTAAATCTTTGAGGAATTACCACACTGTTTTCCACAATGGTTGAACTAATTTACATTCCCACCAACAGTGTAAAAGCATTCCTATTTCTCCACAACTTTGCCAGCATCTGTTTCTTGACTTTTTAATAATTGCCATTCTGACTGGTGTGAAACGGTATGTCATTGTGGTTTTGATTTGCATTTCTCTGATGATCTGGGATGCTGAGCTTTTTTACATATGCTTGTTGGGCACATGTATGTCTTCTTTTGAGAAGTATCTGCTCATGTTCTTTGCCCATTTTTTAATGGGGTTGTTTGTTTTTTTGGAAATTTGTTCAAGTCCCTTATAGATTCTGAATATTAGACATTAGTCAGACAGATAGATTGCAAAATTTTTCTCCCATTCTGTGGGTTGTCTGTTAGCTGCAATGATAGTTTCTTTTGCTGTGCAGAAGCTCTTTAGTTTAATTAGATCCCTTGCTTTTGCTGCAATTGCTGTTGATGTTTTCATTATGAAATCTTTGCCCATGCCTATAACCTGAACGTTATTGCCTAAATTTTCTTCTAGGGTTTTATAGTTTGGGGTTTTACATTTAAGTATTTAATCTGTCTTGAGCTAATTTTTGTATAAGGTGTAAGTGACAGGTCCAGTTTCAGTTTTCTGCATATGGATAGCTAGTTCTCTCAGCACCATTTATTAAATAGGGAATCATTTCCCCATGACTTGCTTTTGTCAGGTTTGTCAAATATCAGTTGGTTGTAGGTGTACAGTCTTATTTCTGAGTTCTCTATTCTGTTCCATTTGTCTATATGTCTGTTTCTGTACCAGTACCATGCTGTTTAGGTTACTGTAGTCTTCTACTGTTTTGGTTACTGTAGTTTGAAGTCAGGCAGCATGATGCCTCCAGCTTTCTTCTTTTTGTTTAGGATTGTGTTGGCTATAAGGGATCTTTTTTGTTCCCATATAAAATTAATTTTTTTTTCTAATTATGTGAAGAATGTCAATGGTAGTTTAGTGGGAATAGCATTGAACATATAAACTACTTTGGGAAACATTGCCATTTTCATGATGTTGATTCTTCTGTGCATGTGCATGGAATGTTTTTCCATTTGTTTGTGTCCTCTCTGATTTCCTTGAGTAGTGGTTTGTAGTTCCCCTTGAAGAGGTCCTTCACTTCTCTTGTTGGCTATATTCCTAGATATTTTGCTCTCTTTGTGGCAATTGTGAATGGAAGTTCATTCATGATTTGGCTCCCTGTTGTGTGTCGTTGGTGTACAGGACTGCCTGGAATTTTTGCACATTGATTTTGTATCCTGAGACTTTGCTGAAGTTACTTATCAGTTTGAGAAGATTTTGGGCTGAGACGATGGGGTCTTTGAGATACAAAATCATGTTGTCTGCAAATAGAGACAGTTTGACTTCCTCCTTTCCTAATCGAATGCGTTTATTTCTTTTTCTTGCCTGATTGCTCTGGCTAGAACTTCCAATACTATGTTGAATGGAGTGGTGAGAGAGGGCATCCTTGTCTAGCGCCTGATTTCAAAGAGAATTCTTCCAGCTTTTGCCCATTCGGTATGATATTGGCTGTAGGTTTGTCATATATAGCTTTTATCATTTTATGATACGTTCCATCAATACCTAGTTTATTGAGAGTTTTTAGCATGAAGGGCTGTTGAATTTTATCAAAGGCCTTCCCTGCATCTATTGAGATAATCATATGTTTTTTGTCTTTGGTTCCATATATGTGATGGAGTACATTTATGGATTTGCATATGTTGAACCAGCCTTGCATCCCTGGGATGAAGCCTACATGGTCGTGATGGATAAACTTCTTGATGTGCTGTTGCAATCTGTTTGCAGGATTTTATTGAAGATTTTTGCATCGATGTTCATCATGGATATTGGCCTGAAGTTTTCTTTTCTTGCTGAGTCTCTGCCAGGTTTTGGTATCAGGTTGATGTTGGTCTCATAAAATGAGTTAGGAAGGATTCCCTCCTTTTGTATTGTTTGATACAGTTTCAGAAGGAATGGAACCAGTTCCTCTTTGTACATCTGGTAGAATTTGGCTGTGAACCCGTCTGGATCTGGACTTTTTTTGGTTGGTAGGCTATTGATTGCCGCCTCTACTTCAGCCCTTGTTATCAGTCTATTCAGGGTTTCAGCTTCCTCCTGGTGTAGTTTTGGTAGAGTACAAGTGTCTAGGAATTTATCCATTTCTTCCTGGTTTACTGGTTTATGAGTAGAGCTGTTTGTAGTAATCTCTGATGGTAGTTTGTATTTCTGTGGGATCAGTGATGATATCCCCTTTATCATTTTTTATTGAATCTATTTGATTCTTCTCACTTTTCTTTTTCTTTTTTGATCTGGATAGCAGTCTGTCTATTTTGTTGATCTTTTCAAAAAACCAGCTCCTGGATTTATTGATTTTTTGAAGGGTTTTTTATGTCTCTATCTCCTTCAGTTCTGCTCTGATCTTAGTTATCTCTTGTCTTCTGCTAGCTTTTGAGTTTTTTTGATCTTACTCCTCTAGTTTTTTCAATTTTGATGACAGGGTGTCGATTTTAGATCTTTCCTCTCTTCTCTGGTGGGCATTTATTGCTATAAATTTCCCTCTTGATACTGCTTTAAAGGTGTCCCAGAGATTCTGGTAACTTGTGTCTTCATTCTCATTGGTTTCAAAGAACATCTTTATTTCTGCCTTCATTTCATTGTTTATCCAGTCAACATTCAGAAGCAAGTTGTTCGGTTTCCAAGAGGTTGTGTGGGTTTGAGTGTGTTTCTTGATCCTGAGTTCTAGTGTGATTGCGCTGTGGTCTGATAGACTGTTTATTATGATTTCTGTTCTTTTGCATTTGCTGAGGAGTAATTTGCTTCCAATGATGTGGTCAATTTTAGAGTAAGTGCAATGTGGTGCTGAGAAAAATGTATATTCTGTGGATTTGGGGTGGAGTGTTCTGTATGTCTATTAGGTCCACTTGGTCCAGCTCTGCATTCAAGTACTGGATATCCTTGTTAATTTTCTGTCTCGTTGATCTGTCTAATATTGACAGTGGAGTATTGAGGTCTCCCACTATTATTGTGTGGGAGTCTAAATCTCATTTTAGGTCGTTAAGAACTTGCTTTATGTATCTGGGTGCTCCTGTGTTGGGGGCATATATATTTAGGATAGTTAGCTCTTCCTGTTGGATTGATCCTTTTATCATTATGTAATGTCCTTCTTTGTCTCTTTTGATCTTTGTTGGTTTGAAGTCCATTTTATCAGAGACTAGGACTGGAACCCCTGCTTTTTTTTGTTCTCCATTTGCTTGGTAAATCTTCTTCCATCCCTTTATTTTGAGTCTATTTGTGTATTTGTATGTGAGATGGGTTTTTTGAATATAGCACACCAATGGGTTCTGACTTTTTATCCAGTTTGCCAGTCTGTGTCTTTTGATTGGGGCGTTTAGGCCATTTATATTCAATGTTAATATTGTTATGTGTGAATTTGATCCTGCCATTTTGTTACTGGCTGATTTTCTTTCTCATTAGTTGACTCATTTTCTTCATTGCGTTTTTGGTCTTTGCCAACTGGTTTGCTTTTGCAGTGACTGGTACTTATTCCTTTCCATGCTTAGTGTTTCTTTCAGGAGTTCTTGCAGGGCAGGTCTGGTGGTGACAAAATCTCTCAAAAATTTTTTGTCCGTAAAGGATTTTATTTTTCCTTCACATATGAAGCTTAGTTTGGCTGGATATGAGATTCTGAGTTGAAAGTTCTTTTCTTCAAGGATGTTGAATATTGGCCCCCAGTCTCTTCTGGCTTGCAGAGTCTCTGCCGAGAGATCTGCTGTGAGTCTTATTGGCTTCCCTCTGTGGGTGACCTGACCTTTCTCTCTGGCTGCCCTTAGCATTTTTTCCTTCATTTCAACCCTGGTGAATCTGACAATTATGTGCCTTGGGGTTGCTCTTCTTGAGGAATATCTTTGTGGAGTTCTCTGTATTTCTTGAATTTGAAATTTGTACTGCCTTGCTAGGCTTGGGAATTTCTCCTGGATAATATCCTGGAGTGTGTTTTCCAGCTTGGATTCATGCTCCCATCATATTCAAGTGCACCGATCAAGCGTAGATTAGGTTTTTTTCACATAATCCCATATTTCTTGGAGGCTTTGTTCATTTCTTTTCACTCTTTTTTCTGTTGTATTGCCTTCACTTTTTATTTCATTGAGTTGATCTTCAATCTCTGATATCCTTTCTTCTGCTTGATTGATTCAGCTATTAAAACTTGTGTTTGCTTCACGTAGTTCTCGTGCTGTGTTCTTCAATTCCATCAAGTCGTTTATGTTCTTCTCTAAACTGGTTATTCTAGTTAGCATTTTGTCTAACCTTTTTTCAACGTTTTTGGTTTCTTTGCATTGAGTTAGAACGTTTGTTTAGCTCTGAAAAGTTTGTTATTATCCACCTTCTGAATCCTGTTTCCGTCAATTCTTTGCACTCCTTCTCGGTCAAGTTGTGATCCTGTGTTGTTGAGGAGTTGTGATCCCTTGAAGGAGAAGAGGTGTTCTGGTCTTTGGTGGTTTCACCTTTTTTTGCGCTGTTTTTTCCCATCTTTGTGGATTTACCTGGCTGTGGTGTCAGAGAGCTGCTTGATGAGGTTGCTTGTCTGCCTGTGGGGGCATTACTGGGTTTCTAGGGACTCCTTCAGGTTACTAGGGAAGCTTCCTGTGTCTTTTTTGTTTATGCTGGGAGATTAGGCCCACCTCTTCCACTGACCTGTAGGTGCTGCTGGGTTGTCGAGAACGCTGTCCTGTTGCTACATAGGCTTCCTGTGTTTTTTGTTAAAACATGTAGCCCAGTCCCACCCGTCTAGTGGTGGATTGTGCCCTTCCTCCACTGGGCTGGATCATTCAGAGTTCCTCTCAGACTGTGGCACTGGCTACGCAACCCACTAGAGTCAGATCTTCAGCCCTCTGGGGTTTGTGGGGGAGGTTAGGGACCCACCCAGCCGCACCCGGCAGTCTCCCCCTTTCAGCTTTCTCTCTCTCCAGTCATGGGGTAGAGGCCGCCCAGCTGCTCTCACTTATAGCTCCCTCTCTCTCTGGGTATGAAGAGGGGGTGATAGCTCAGTCTGCAGACTCTTATAACTCTGCACTTGTAATTCCCAGCAATTGACTGGCAAAGATCCCCTGTTCTGTGTATTGCTGAGGCTTTGGGGGAAGCGCTGTATCTGGACCAGGGCACTAGAGGTGGAGCCTCTGACTCACCAGTCAGATGCACTTTTTGGGTGAAGCAGCACCCCTTCCCGCCTCGGTCTGCCCTGAGTGGGCTTTGCTCATACTCAGACCAGATCCGTTGAAATGCACCTGGTACCTCGGTTGGAGCTAGGAGATCTCTGGGTTTCTGCATCTCTCTCACTGGGTGTTGTGCACTGGAGTTGTGTCTAATCGCCATCTTGGATTGAACTCATCATTTTTTATGGCTGCGTCATATTCCATGGTGTATATGTACCACATTTTCTTTGTCCAGTCTATCAATGATGAGCATTTGGGTTGGTTCCAGGTCTTTGCTATTGTACACAGGGCTGCAATGAACATATATGTGCATATGTCTTTATAGTAGAATGATTTATAGTTCTTTGGGTGTATACCCAGTAATGGGATTGCTGGGTCAAATGGAATTTCTATTTCTAGGTCCTTGAGAAATCACCACACTGTCTTCCACAGTGATTGAACTAATTAGATTCAGTATTTTTATATAATCCCATAGTTCTCAGAAGTTTTGTTTATGCCTTTCATTCTTTTTTCTCTGAGATTATTTCCTCCACTTGGTCTATTTGGCTATTGTTACTGGCAGTTGCATTATGAAGATCTTGAGTTGTGTTTTTCAACTCCATCAGGTCATTTATGTTCCTGTCTAAACTGGTTATTCTGGCTAACAGCTCCTGTAATGTTTTATCATTGTTGTTTGTTTCTTTGCATTGAATTAGAACATACTCCTTTAGCTCAGTGAATTTTGTTATTACCCACCTTCTGAAGTCTACATTTGTCAGTTCTTGCATCTCAGCCTCAGCCCAGGTCTCTGCCCTTGTTGAGAGGTGTTGAGATCATTTTGAGGGGAAGAGGAACTCTGGCTTTTTGAGTTTTAAGCATTTTTGCATTGATTCTTTCTCATCTTCATGCACTTATCTATCTTTGATCTTTGAGGGTGATGACCTTTGGATGAGGTTTTGTTGAGGTCTTATTTGTTGATGTTGTTGTTACTGTTGCTTTCTGTTTGTTTGCTTTTTTAACAGGCCTCTCTTCCATAGGGCTGCTGCAGTTTGCTGGGGGTCCACTTCAGACCCTATTCACCTGGGTCCCACCAGCACCTGGTGGTGTCACCAGTGGGGTCTGCAAAACAGCAAAGATTGCTACCTGCTCCTTCCTCTGGGAGCTTTGACCCATAGGGGAACCAGCCTAATTACAACAGGAATGCATTTGTATAAGGTGTCTAGCAATCCCTGTTGGGAAGTATCAGCCAGTTAGGAGGCATGTGATTAGGGATCTGCTTAAGAGAGCACTCTGGCTGCCCCTTGGTGGAGCAGGTGCACTGTGCTGGGGGGAATCTCCCTTGTCCAGACTTACTGGCATCTTCAGAGCCAGCAGACAGAAAAGACTAAGTCTGCTGAACCAGAGACCACAGCAACCCCTCGCCCCAGGGAGATCAGAGTTCTGTTCATAAACACCTGGCTGGAGTTGCTGAAATTTCCACCGGGAGGCCCCACTTGGTGAAGAGGAATAGATCCAGATCCCAACTAAAGAAGCAGTCTGGCCACAGTCTGCCAAAGCCACTGTACTGTGCTGAGGGGAATTCCTTCTGGTCCAAACTGTCCAGTCTGTCTGACACCGGCCGGGGAAAACAGCAGACTGCAGATGGAGTGATGGCTGCTCCCATTCCCCCCAGGAACTTTGTTGTCTTAGGCAGCAGACAGCCACAGTGATGGTGGCTGCCCCTCCCTGCAGGGAACTTGGCAACCTGAGTGGTTCTGTTCTTGGAACCCAAGACCCTGGTGGTGTGGACTCATGAGGAGATCTTCTGATCTGCAGGTTGCACATATTTGTGAACAAAGCATGGTTTCCTGGGCAGGATAGCACAATCACTCACTGCCTTCCTTGGCTGGGAGTGGAAGTTCCACTTGCCCCTTGCAGCTACCAGGTGGGCCATGTCTTCACCTTGCTTTTTCTTGCTCTCTGTGGGTCATGCCAAACACCTAGTCAGTCCCAGTGAGAGAACCTGGATACCTCAGCTGTGTAGGAGTCACTTGCCATTTTCATTCTTCTCAGTGGGAACTGCTGACAGCAGCTGCTTCTAGTCAGCCATCTTGGCCCATTCCTGAAGATTTTCTTCTGTGTTTTTGTTTAGGATTTGTTTTCTTTTATTTCTTAAAATAAATAAATAAATAAATGTCCTCAGAACAACCATCAGTTTATAATTGTATTTTTAAACAGTAATGAGCTGTAACTAAATATTAAAGCATGATATATTGTCAAAATAATGTAAACTTTTCTTTCATAATTAAAACCTCATTAGATAAATCAAATCTAAGGAATAGAAAGCTCCCTATGAAGATTCCATATCACTAATTTATATTACTTTACTTCTTATTTATATTTGGCTTCTTAATTCAAATACTGGAAAATACATCAGAATTGCCATTGTTATTCTGTTATGTAATTGGTATCTGGTTCTAGATTTGAAATAGGCAACTTCCAACCAGGAAAAAACAAAGAGAGAGAGAGCTAAATGTATTGAGGATTCACAACGCATCAGACACTTTTATGAACATTAAAAAAATACAATTTCATTTAATTTGCAGCAACACTAACAGATAGATGGTAGTATTAATTCTGTTTTTGAAGTATGGAAATGGGGTGCAAATATGTTAAGTAACTTGATTGAGGTCAGAGTTAACAAGCAGTAGACTTAGTATTGAAACTCAGCCTTGGTTCTTAATAATACCCCATTTAGCCTAACTGTTACAATTGCTAATCCTTTTCAACACATCTAATATCTGAAAGAGCAAGTCTTTATACTCTCTGCCCATCATTATTTTGTTCAGAATTATCTTGCATAATCTCATTAACACTATTGACTAATTTTTGAAGTTTTGATGATAATACTTTTGGTATTTTGATTGTGCTTACAATGAATTTATAAATGCATTTGGGAGGAAGTGACAGCTTTACAATATTAATACTCCTATCTGGGATTATTTTGTGCTTATTTAATTTATTTTTTTACCTTGGTGCAAAATAATTATGTTTGTTCTTAAGAGTTTCTGGGATGTATTACTATTATAACGAGTAATTTAAAAAATTCTCATTACAGTTTACACTCAGTTATTGCTGATATATGTGTGATTTATTGATATTTGTATTTTTATATTTTCCCAGCCATCTTAACAAGTTCTATCATTAGTTTTGAACAGTAAAGAACTCTTCTGGAATTTCCTCTTCTAAAATTTTCTGATATTTTGAAACATTAATTTCCACCTCTTCTGGTTTTTACCCAGAGGACCAGGATGTTTCCTTCTCATTAACTGTCCTTCATTTTATGCTTTGTTTCATCTGTTTTTAAGTAGCGTGCTGTTGAGTATTCTTGAAATTATAACATTATTCACACAATCTTGTTAAATAGAGAAAAATAGTGAACAAATATTTTTAACCAAGTATATTGCTTTTCAAACCATTTCTCCTCCAGCAAGAAGTTATAAAATTTGAAACAGAGAATATGACTTTAAAGAAGAAAATAAAAGTAAGTTTTTTTGTGTGAATTAATGTTTATCAATAAAAATATTTCCTCTAGTTCCTGCTTGTCCTATGTAATAAGCATGACCAATGATGATAATTCTTTGTAGGTTATTGAAAGCAACGTGAAGCAGACCATGGGAAAGATGAGTGAAGAGGGGCAGGAGTAAGTATTGACATCATGATAAAAGAACTAGAGTAATACCATGCTGTTCTCAAGATCAGTTATTCAAAACTAGATTAGACTAGACAGACCTTTAAAGGGTTCACACTCATGAATGCTTACATTAAATACACATGTTGCATCCTTTTCTGTGCTTTGGAATGCTCACTCTAAGATTTAGACCTCAATCTGTACACTTTGTTTAGTAATATAAAAATAAGTTTATTAGATAAAGCTGGAGGTGAAGGAGAATTCTCATGGCCAGGAATCAGGAAAGTAGGAAGGCATGGCTTTATTTTCTCCAATTATATGGCTTTTAGTGATGATACATTTTGAAAACCCCTATACATATATTACTCTGAAAATTTTAGTTTAAAAAGTGGCTGATTTAAATCATTTGTTTATAACTAAACTTATAATATTGGTATAAACTTATTTATATTACAAGCTTATATTTCACACAGTTACTTTTCTTTAAGTTGGTACTATAGTTTGAATCTCAGAATTTGGTATTAAGAGCAATGGAAAATCATTTGATGATTTAAAGAGGGAAAGCCTTTTTTTATCAACAGGAAAAATACTTTTAGGTGTAGGTGGCTTGGGCTCAATGACATCATTAAGGAACGAGGGCTCCTCACCTTTCTTCTCTACTTTCCTCTGAGTGTGGCTGCTGTCTCCTTAAGAGTCTCAATATGGCTGTCTTCAGGCATTAACTGGTCTGCATTCCATGGATTAAGAAAGGGAAAAGTGAAGGACAGAAGGCAAAGAGCTTCTCAATTTGAGGCTTTCCACTTTATTCAGGAAGAACAATTCTTTCCAGGTGCTCCCACCCACATCTCATTGGCCAGCACCATGGGCCAAGGCCACTCTCAGCTGTAGGAGAGGCCAGAACATGGAGCACCCCACTCTCCATCTTATGGGGCAGAAAAAGCCATGGGAGAAAGGGATTGGATAGAGTGCTGAGTGAGCCATATAGGTGGATGGAGGTTTTGCGGTTTCTTATATCATGTAGGGTGTTCTTAAAAAGAGAGAATAGAGTTACAAATACAAAACTGGGGAAGCACCTCCCATGGCCTTGGCAATGAGAGTGAATGGACCTAAAGTCTATCTATGCTCATGGTACACCTACCTTCCCTGCCATACCATATGCTATGGGGGAATACATCTATTTATTTAGAGGATCTGTTACATTCAAGGCCAAAACTCCGTAAAAATATCTGTTTTAAAAAAGTATATGATTACAAAGTCTCATCTTGTCTGTTTTTGGGTAAATGTGTCTAAAATAGATGTTTACTCTGAAATTTTCTTTCATGCTTAGTGTATTTTTTTTTCTAATCTATGGTATTCATTTCTTTTGTATTTTAAGGGGCCTTTGGAAATTTATCAAGGAATTTGTAAAATTAGAAGAAATAGAAGGTAACTCTCAAGCGACTGAATAAATGGTCAGTGAAAATTCTTAACTTCCATGTATTTAGCATGGTTGTTTGCAGATGTATATGCATTCATAAAGATACATTTCATTTCATCAGCTTTAATCTCTAGTAAAATTAATATTGTATATGTATCCTACTCAGAATACTGAAATAAACACATGTATACATATGATTAGTTTCTACTGTTGCATATATATCTACAGCAATACTAGTTCTTAACATATTTTTACTTTCATTTAATAATGTTCCACTGTGGAAAATATTTTTGATTATTTGCTAATAAAGAATTCAGCATGGCTTGAACACAGCTTAAATTTGTTTATTTGCCAACACAAGTTTATATATATCCATTTAATAAAATGGGATAGTTATTTAATTAATTTTAATTTAATTTAATAGTCTTTACTGACTGGAAACGATACAGTGCTCCACAAACGTTACACTAGCATTGAGCTTTGTGCCCCATATACCTTGGCTGATTGTGATCCTGATGACAACACTGTGACTTGGGATTTTTATTTATCCCCACTTTGCCTGTGATCTAATCTAAACATTGCCTATAAGGGCGATATTTTTTTTTTTTTTTTTTTTTTTTGAGACAGTCTCACTCTGTCTCCCAGGCTGGAGTGCAGTGGCACAATCTTGGCTCATTACAACCTCTGCCTCCTGGGTTCAAGTGATTCTCCTGCCTCAGCCTGCTGAGTAGCTGAGACCACAGGAGTGTGCCACCATACCTGGCTAATTTTTGTATTTTTAGTAGAGACAGGGTTTTACCGTGTTGGCCGGTCTGGTCTGGAACTCCTGACCTCAAGTGATCCTCCCACCTCAGCCTCCCAAAGTGCTGGGATTACAGGGGCGAGCCATCATGCCTGGCCTATAGGGTGATTTTGAAGATCAAATGTAAGTGGTAAAGTACACATATGAGGGATTGGATCCTAATTTGGAGTAGTAGAGTTTGAGGTGAGAGAGACAGAGAAAAAGAGAGAGAGAGAGAAAGAGAGAGAGAGAGAGAGAGAGATTGTCTTTCTATAGATCAGGAGGTCACTGTCAGGGAGATGTGCTCCTCAGATTCTCTTTAAGGTCCATTAGTTCTTCCTGAAGCATGACTCACTCTGCTTTTAGACATAAAATTGTGGCAGCTACTTAAAATGTTTCCCATATATAGAAATCAACTGGACTTTATTAGCATGCATTGAGTTCTCTGTGTTCCAGCTGCTTTCTCTTGTTTATTCATGTCCACTGGGTACCATCTCTCTCATTATACAGGAGAGAGAACTGAAATACGAAGCGCTTAATTGATTTGCTTCAACTGCTTCATAAACGATGGAGCTGTGGCGGGGGTGACGGGTCTGGAAATTCTTGTTGACTGGCTATTATTCTGGCTAAAGTCACAAAAGCACAGTTTTCCAAGAGATCTGAGGAAGGTTATAGAAAAGCTTTGTCAAGATCAAAGTCTTGTGGTAGGTGCTTTGATATGTGCATTCTTGGAACTCATAAATTTTTACACTGAAAACAGATGAGTAATCTTACCATTCATTCATTTATTTATATACATTCATTATATCAACATTCAAGTATATTTCAGTTGCCAGTAGTTGGAAGCATAGAAATTAAGAAGACATGGTTTCAATCCTTAGGAAGCTTAAAGTTTATTGTACAGACCTGTGAGAATAACAACAGCAAAAAAGAAAGTGATAAAGCCAAGTGCATGAAGAATGCAGGTAGGCAATCTCTTACCTACTGCTGGAAGAAATGTAAACTGATAAGGACATTTAGCAAAGTAATTTGACAGCCAGCTGTGTGGATCGCTGTGCATGTGTTCCCAATATAGCCCAGCCCTTCTTGCACTTAAGCAGAACGATGTAGCTTGTTTGTGTCAATATAGGTTCATTGTGATAATGCATTACAAGAAAGCGGGTGAGCTTATACAGACAGATCAGCTTATTTGTAAAAGGAAATAAAAAACACAGAAAGCCAGAAATTTGGATCTCTCAGTGTGAAAAAAACTACTTTTAGCCCACAAATTTAAGGGTTGTGATTTTTAAACACCTGTAATCTGATTAAATGTCTGAAAGAATAGATTACAGGTGAGGTCTTTCCACCAGAGCTCTGCAGCCTAGAGAGGGTATCTTTGACGTAAGAGTGAGCAATGAGAAATGGGAATGAGAAAGCAAAGAAAGGGATCTGAGAGCTTCACTAAGTGAGATGTGGACACACGGAACTGACTGTGAGCAAACGGATTGGAAGTCTACTGAGTTTTTTACGGAGTTCTACTGCCAAGGAAATCAAGGTAAGAAAAGCCCATTACTGTCCTCAACCTAAAACAATCCTTGGTCCCTGACCTTCCATGAGGATGAGGAGGAAGGAAGTTGAGGAACCTGTATGTCTCCCGGGGGGAGTGGGGTGTGTTCCCCAAGGCCCATTTCCCTTGCAGACATATTCCAGGTGGGGACAGGAGAAGCCCAGCCCAGAGACTCGGATAATGGAGAGGGTGCTTCGTCCAGTGCCACATCAGGGCTTAACCAAGGAGCACTGACTGCTTGTTGGTAGGGGACCCCGACAGTGTTTTCTCTGTAAGGCTTTAGAAATTTTATAGACCAAGAACTACTGTGTGGTGGTGATGGGGATGGTGGTGGTGGAGACAGAGGTTATGGTGATGGTGGTGGTATGTGTTTCTGGGTGTGGTGTGTGTTTCTGCGTGTGGTGTTTGTGTCTTATGGTGCTGGTGGAGATTACAAGTAGGGAGAGCAGGAGTTGAAGGTAGAGATATCAGGTGGAGGAGAGAAGGAGTTAGTGGTACTGATTGTAAGTGGAGAGGAGCAGAAGTGAAAGGTAAAGATAGAAGCTGTAAGGGGTCCAGGCTGAGGTGGCTCACGCCTGTAATTCCAGCACTTTGGGACGCCAAGGTGGACAGATCACTTGAGGTAACAAGTTCGAGACCAGCCTGGCCAACATAGTGAAACCCTGTCGCTACTAAAAGTACAAAAATTAGCAAAGTGTGGAAGCAGGTGCCTGTAATCACAGCTACTCAGGAGGCTGAGGCAAGAGAATTACTTGAACCTGAGAGGCAGAGGTTGCAGTGAGCCAAGATTGCACCATCACACTTCAGCCTGGGTGACAGAGTAAAACTCTGTCTCAAAAAAAAAAAAAAAAAAAAAAAAGCTGGAAGGCAGAAGTTGGTAGATGAGATAGAGATAGTAGTTGTGGGAGTAGGAGTTGAAAGTGGAGAAGGAGTGGAAGGCAGAGAGAGCAGGACTCACTGCTGGCTTGGATCTGAAGTGTGAGAGCATAAAATCAAGGGTGCCTTGGGGCTTTTGTGTCTGAGCACTGAATTGGAGCTGACTTTGGGAAGTGCTGGTTTTAGGAGATGGTGGAGAGCATGGATGGGAGGGAATTGTGAGCATTTAGTTAATTTTTAAAGACCCTTAATGGTGCTTTAAAATTAAGTTGTATTTCACCATTTTAATTCAATATCTTTACCTATTACCAATACTGATTGTCTTAAAATATTGTCTTAAAATATTAAGCCAAGCCCAATTAATTCAGATCACACTTTAAATGTGCTCTACCAGGGAAATAATCCATAACTCACTTAAAAATAACATACTAGTAATGTTAATACTCACAGTTTAGTGTTGATCTCTTTGAAGTTCATACCTTAAAATAACGTTCTGTTTTATATATGCCATGAGACTCAGCATCTAATGCCATTTACATTCTCATAAAAGGATCAGTTTATTAAAACTACAGATGAACTTCTCTCAAACTATTAAAAGTGTTTCAGTGTCATAGAAATGGAAATACTATGTTTAATTTATTTAAATTTTTCTTCAAAACTAAGCATCTTAAAATATGTTAGCTATTTTTTTTATTTCTTCAATGAATTTTCTGGCATATGGCAGATACAGTACTCAATCACTATTTTTAATTGACGGCCTATACGTGTCATGCCCATCTGTTTTATGAGTTTTTCATTTTAATTCTCTGCAGCTTGGGACATTTACGTTGTGTAGGATTCAGCAAATATAAATAATTAAATTCGATGTTGGATAAGAGTAATTTAGACAATTGGATTGAAGTTTCTTAAGCAATCATAAATCTGCTTACCTGTGAGTAATATATCAGATGTGCAGTATTAGTTGCTATTTTATTTCTTTAATTAAAACAGCAAGAAAGAAGAAATTTGTTCTGTTTGTGATTTTAAAAGAAAGCTACATTTTTTTTTTTCCTAAGGTTCATGCTTCATGCCTCCTCAGTGGTACTATGATGTATTTATGGATATGAGCGTTTTCACTCTAATAGATCAGGCTAGTTGCCCAGCTTAGCTGGCTGGAGTACAACCAATGATGTCTGTGATTCTGGCCAGCCAGCTGGTGAGTGGGTGTCAGCATTCATTAGGAGGAACAGGAGAGTAACATGTTCCTAGGTCTCAGAACTATTGAACCTCTTGAATGCATCTGACTGACCCTTATCTCAGAAGAATTATATCCTCATTTTACAGAGGAGAACATTTTGGCCCATCCATGAGTGGCTGAAGGCCCAGGAGTCAGAGGTAGCCCAGCAAGGTGGACCCAAGTCCTTACTACTACTGGACACAAATCATATGTGTTCCCCATGAGGGTCACGGGTGAAGCGGGTCATGGACAAAAGATGTCAGCAGAGGCCAGTGATGCAAACGAGAGGTCTTTTCACTTGTTCTTCACTGTAGGGACACCTCCATGGCCCCACCTCAATTGGGCAGCCTCACTCTCCCGTACTGACCTTGATTCTTACTTTGTGGAAGGCAAGTACTGAGGCCATCTGAGAGGAGTGTTCTTCCTTATGTTCCTTCTCTTCCACTCTCAATAATCTGTCCCCATATTCACATGGGCCTCCTGCCTTGCACTTTGCAAGTAACATGATCATAATCGCACAGTGCCATGCTCACCCCTCTAAAGACACTGACAAGGTGTTGTTATTATTCCAATTCCACACAAGGAAACCGAGGCCCAGAGAGTTGAAGAACTTGCCTCAGGTCATGGAACTTGGAGAGGCTGAGCCAGGTGCTCTGGTTACATGCAGCAGGTCTTTTTTTTTTTTTTTTTTTTTTTGAGACGGAGTTTCGCTCTTGTTGCCCAGGCTGGAGTGCAATGGCGCGATCTCGGCTCACCGCAACCTCCGCCTCCTGGGTTCAAGCAATTCTCCTGCCTCAGTCTCCCGAGTAGCTGGGACTACAGGCACGTGCCACCATGCCTGGCTAATATTTTTTGTATTTTTAGTAGAGACGGGGTTTCACCATGTTGACCAGGATGGTCTCGATCTCTTGACCTTGTGATCCACCCGCCTCGGCCTCCCAAAGTGCTGGGATTACAGGCGTGAGCCACCACGCCTGGCTGCAGCTGCTCTTAAGGACATCCTGTGTGGCCTCTGGAGCCCCGAGCTTCCTACCAAGGCAAATCTCTTCTCTCCATTGTTAACACTGGGGTTCGCTCTTGAGGTTGCATATTCTGTGGGTTTGAACAAATGTGTAATGTCATGATCCATCACATTAGCATCAGACGAGAGTTTCATTGCCCTGGAAGTCCTCTGTGCTACACCTACTCACCCCTTCCTTTCTGGTAACCCCCAGTAACTACTGCTCTTTTTACTGTTTCACCTCTTCGAGAATGTCACAGCTGGAATCATACATCATGCGGCCTTTTCAGATGGGTTTTTTTTCACTTAATAATATGCACTTACTTTTCATCCATGTCTTTTTATAGCATAATAGCTCATTTCTTTTTATCGCTGAGTAATATTTCATTGTGACGATTCATTCTGGATTGCCACAGTTAATTTTTCCATCCATCCACATACTGAAGGACATCTTGGTTGCTTCCAAGGTTTGACAATAATGAATAAAGTTGAGGTAAACATTTTATGCAGGTTTTTGTGAGAACACTCGCTTTTAATTCCTTTGGGTAAATGCCAAGAACTATGATTGCTCGATCATATGGTAGGAGTGTGTTTGTAAGAAAATGCCAGTCTTCCAAAGTGGCCATGCCATTTCTCATTACTATTAGCTGTGAATGAGGGTTCCTGTTGCCTCATTTCCTTATCAACATTTGATGTTGTCTTTTGTCTGTTTTTCTTTTTTTTTTTTTTTACATTTTGGCCATTCTAATAGGTATGTAGTGGTATTTCATTGTTCTTTTAATTTGTAATTTTGTAAGAACATATAATGTTGAGCATCATTTCATATGCTTATTTGCCATCTGTGTCTTCTTTGGCGAGACATCTGTTCAGATAATTGACCATTTTAAAATTTGGTTGTTCGTTTCCTTATTGTTAAATTTTAAGAGTTCTTTGTATAATTTGCATTACAGTCATTTATCAGATATATCTTTTGCCAATATTTTCTCTCAGTCTGTGGCTTAGCTCCTCATTCTCTTAATAGTTCTTCACTTGTAACATAAAATTAAGCCATTTGAAAATCTTTGAAAATGGATTGAGCAAATAACACAATTTCCATCTATTTCTACATTGCTCTAGTTTAGAAACAAGGAAGTTGTGTTTTCCTGAATGAAAACTTCAGAATGTATACATTATTTTCTGAGAGCATATAGTTTAACACTGTAAAAGTAACACCAACTCCTCTGAGACATTTTGGAAAATAATCAACAACGAAAAACAATTTTAAAAACGTCCATAATTCTGCATACCCAGAAGCTGTCTGTATTCATATTTTGGCATGTTTACTTATTTCTGCCAGGTTTTTTCTTTCTAGTATGTTAGTCCATTATTTTACAAAAATAAGATATCTGGCCTTACTGTTTAATATGTTCCCATGTCAACTTTTCTCAATAAGAAGCAATTGCTTAGACTCTTGGATATTCCTTTCGTCAGAATGAAGACACAGCTATTTATAACATTACACGTGGATTTACTCTAGAATATATGCATATATTTTATATATACATATAATGTATATGTTATGTATGTGTGTGTGTTTACAGAAAAATGCATTTGAGCAGACCACATTTTAAACTTCTTTTTCAATTCTGTACATTTCTGGATTCTAAGTCAAAGCCCTAATTTTACAGATTAAGAACAGAAAAACAATTAGATTAAAGGATTTGTCCAAGGTTCCACAGCAAGTCAGGGGAATAATTAGAAATGAAAATTAAGATCTAATATTTCAGATTATTTGTTTAGCACATTTCCTATCTCTAAGAAGTAGCATCCAATATTAACTCATTTCCCTCCCTCCCTCCGTTCCATTTTTACTTTTTCCTTCCTTCCTTCCTTCCTTCCTTCCTTCCTTCCTTCCTTCCTTCCTTCCTTCCTTCCTTCCTTTTTCTTTTCCTCCCTCCTTTCCTCCCTCCTTCTCTCCCTCTGTCTTTCCCTTCCTCCCTTCCTTCCTTTTCTCCTTCTTCTTGTTCTCCAGACGGGGTCTCACTCCATTGCCCAGGCTAGAGTACATCAACACCATCATAGCTCACTGCAGCCTCAAACTCCTGTGCTCAAGTGATTCTCCCCCCTCAATAAGTCCTCCTCTTTCAGAGTATCTATTAGGATGTGTGCATAGATAGATACAGGGAAACCTTGACCCAAATCCTGTAGGTCTCTCTCCTGTCACTGTGTTGTGGGAAACAGAATGAGAACAAAAAAAGGCTGGGCATGGTGGCTCACTCCTGTAATCCCAGCACTTTGGGAGGCCGAGATGGCCAGATCACCTGTGATTAGGAGTTTGAGACCAGACTGGCCAACTGGTGAAACCCCTTCTCTACAAAAATTAGCCAGGTATGGTGGCTCATGCCTGTAATCCCAGCTACTTGGGATGCTGAGGCAGGAGAATTGTTTGAACTCAGGAGGCGGAGGTTACAGTGAGCCGAGATCAAACCATTGCAGTTCAGCCTGGGCAACTGAGCAAGACTCCATCTCAAAACAAAACAAAACAAACAAACAAACAAAAAAAACAAAAGAAATAAGCAGTTGGAGTTTAGAAAATGCTCTAGAGATCAGAAAAAAATACTATCGGGTGGTTTCCAGGATGGCCAAATAGAGGCAGCTCCAGAACGCCATTCCCAGCAAAAGAGATGCAGAAGCCGAGTGGTCTTCACAGTTCCAAATGAGGTACCAGGTTCATTTTGTGAGTCTGGTTGGACAGTGGGTATAAACAAAAGAGGGCAAGTCGAGGCAGGGCAGGACACTGCCCCACCTGGGAGGTGTGTGCAACTGACCAGATGATTGGGAGCTCTCCCCCTCTGGAACTTCAGGTTCAGATACTGTACTTCACCCAAGCCCTCCACAACCCACAGAACAGGAGATCTTCACCAGGCTGAAAAGCCCCTGTGAGCTGCCTAAACATGGCTAAGCAGAAACTCCAGTGGTGCTAGGGTTGTTGACACAGATCTGGCGGAAGCACTGGCTGACATGGAGAAACCCTCGGGAAGGAGCTACCCGCCCCCCAGAAAGAAGGGAACTGAAAGCAGGGAATCAGGCAATACGGCTGTAAGGATCCCTCCCCCACAAAGCCCAGCAGGCTGAAGCCCTCTCACTTGAGAGTATCACAGCCAACACATCAGTTAGAGTGCAACCAGGAATGATCCAGCTCGGTGGGGGGAAGGACAGCCACCATTGCAGAAGCAGGCCTAATCTTGGTGAGTAAACAAAAGACGCAGGAAATCTACACAGCAGCTCCACTGAATCCAGGGCAGCCCAGCAGCGCCTCTGCAGGCAAACAAAGGAAAGCCGCCTCCCCAAGCAGCTACCTGTAATCAAAGCTAGATAAATCCAAGAAAATAGAAAGAAACCAGCACAAAAAGGATGAAACCAGCAAATACTGGAATGCCTCACCCCTGCTGAGGGAACACAGCTCCTCACCAGCAAGGGAACAAAACAGGATGAAGAATGAATTTGATGAATTAACAGAAGCAGGCTTCAGATGATAGGTAAAAACAAACTTCTTTGAGCTAAAGGAGCATGTTCTAACCCAATGAAAAGAAACTGAAAACCTCGAAAAAAGATTGGATGAAATGCTAACTAGAATAACAAGCTTAGAGAAGAACATAAACAACTTGATGGAGCTGAAAAACAGCACGAGAACTTTAAGAAGCATACACAAGTTTCAATAGCCAAATTGACCTAGGAGAAGAAAGGATAACAGAGATTGAAGGTCAACTCAATGAAATAAAATGAGAAGGCAAGAAAGGAGAAAAAAGCGTGAAAAGAAATGAACAAAGCCTCTAAGAAATATGGGATTATGTGAAAAGACCTAATCCACACTTGATCAGTGTACTGAAGATGACGGGTAGAATGAATCCAAGCTGGAAAACACTCTTCAGGATATTATTCAGGAGAATTTCCCCAACCTAGCAAGGCAGGCCAACATTCAAATACAGGATATACAGAGAACATCACAAAAATACTCCTCAAGAAGAACAACCCCAAGGCACATAATCATCAGATTCACCAGGTTGAAATGAAGGAATAAATGCTAAGGGCAGCCAGAGAGAAAGGTCAGGTCACCCACAAAGGGAAGCCCATCAGACTCACAGAGGATCTCTTGGCAGAAACCCTACAGGCCAGAAGAGAGTGGGGGCCAATATTCAACAATCTTAAAGAGAAGAACTTTCAACCCAGAATTTCATATCCAGACAAACTAAGCTTCATAAAAGGAGAAATAAAATCCTTTACAGACAAGCAATTGCTGAGAGATTTCATTGCCACCAGACCTGCCTTACTAGAGCTCCTGAAGGAAGCACTAAACATGGAAAGTAACAACCAGTACCACCACTGCAAAAAAGAACCAAATGGTAAAGACAAATGACACAAGGAAGAAACTGTGTGAATCAAAGGGCATACCTCCAACCAGTAACAAAATGGCAGGATCAAATTCACACATAACAATATTAACATTAAATGCAAATGGACTAAATGCCCTAATCAAAAGACACAGACTTGCAAACTGGATAAAAAGTCAAGAATCATCAGTGTGCTGTATTCGGGAGACCCATCTCATGTGCAAAGACACAAATAGATCAAAATAAAGGGATGGAAGAAGATTTAGCAGGCAAACAGAGAGCAACAAAAAAAAGCAGTGGTTGCAATGCTAGTCTCTGATAAAACGGACTTTAAAACAACAAAGATCAAAAGAGACAAAGAAGGACATTAATAATGCTGAAAGGATCAATACAACAAGAAGAGCTAACTATCCCAAATATATATGCACTCAGATACATAAAACAAATTCTTAAAGATCTACAAAGAGACTTAGACTTCCGCACAATAATAGTGGGAGACTTTAACACTCCACTGTCAATATTAGACAGATCCACGAGAAAGAAAATCAATAAGGATATCCAGGACTTGAATGCAGATCTGGACCAAGTGAACCTAATAGACATCTACAGAACTCTCCACCCCAAATCCACAGAATATACATTCTTCTCAGCACCCACATCACACTTACTCTAAAACTGACCATATAATTGGAAGTAAATCACTTCTCAGCAAATGCAAAAGAACGGAAATCATAATAAACAGTCTCTCAGACCACAGCATAATCAAATCAGAACTCAGGATTAAGAAACTAACTCAAAACCATACAACTTCATGGAAACTGAATGATTGGCTCCTGAATGTCTACTGGATAAATAATGAAATGAAGGCAGAAATAAAGATGTTCTTTGAAATGAATGAGAACGAAGACACAAAGTAACAGAATTTCTGGGACACATTTAAAGCAGTGACTAGCGGGAAATTTATAGCAATAAATGCCCACATGAGAAACAAGGAAAGATCTAAAATAGACACCCTATCATCAAAATTGAAAGAGCGAGAGGACCAAGATCAAAGAAACTCAAAAGCTAGCAGAAGACAAAAAATAACTAAGATCAGAGTGGAACTGAAGGAGATAGAGACAAAAAAGTCCCTTCAAAAAGTCAATAAATCCAGGAGCTGGTTTTTTGAAAGATCAACAAAATAGATGGACTGCTAGCTAGACTAATAAAAAAGAAAAGAGAGAAGAATCAAATAGAGGCAATAAAAAACAATAAAGGGGATATCACCACTGATTCCACAGAAATACAAACTACCATCAGAGATCCTACAAACAACTCTACACACACAAACCAGTAAATCTGGAAGAAACAGGTAAATTCCTGGACACTTGCACTCTCCCAAGAGTAAACCAGGAAGAAGTTGAAACCCTAAATAGACCAATAATAATAAGGGCTGAAATTGAGGGAGCAATTAATAGCCTACCAACCAAAAAAAGTCCAGATCCACATACATTTATAGCCGAATTCTACCAGATGTATAAACAGGAGCTGGTACCATTCCTTCTGAAACTATTCCAAACAATACAAAAAGAAGGAATCATCCCTAACTCATTTTATGAGAGCAACATCATCCTGATACCAAAACCTGACAGAGACACAGCTGAAAAGAAAACTTCAGGCCAATATCCATGATGAACATCGACAGAAAAATCTTCAATAAAATACTGGCAAACTAAATGCAACAACACATAAAAAAGCTTATTCATGACGATCAAGTAAGCTTCATTCCGGGGATGCAAGACTGGTTCAAAATATGCAAGTCTGTAAACGTAATCCATCACATAAACAGAACCAACGACAAAAACCACATGATTATCTCAATAGATGCAGAGAAGGCCTTTAACAAAATTCAACAGCCCTTTATGCTAAAAACCTTCAATAAACTAGGTATCGATGGAATGTATCACAAAATAATAAAAGCTGTTTATAAACCCACAGCCAATATCATACTCAATGGGCAAAAACTGGAAGCATTCCTTTTCAAATCTGGCACCAGACAAGGATGCCTGCTCTCACTACTTCTATTCAATATAGTATTGGAAGTTCTAGCCAGAGCAATCAGGCAAGAAAAAGAAAAAAAGTGTGTTGAATTAGGAAAGGAGGAAGTCAAATTGTCTCTATTTGCAGAGGACATGATTGTATATTTAGAAGACCCTAGTGTCTCGCACCAAATCTCCTGAAACTGATAAGCAACTTTAGCAAAGTCTTGGGATACAAAATCAATGTGCAGAAATCACAAACATTCCTATACACCAATAACAGACAGAGAACCAAATCAAGAGTGAACTCCCATTCACAATTGCTACAAAGAGAATAAAATACCTAAGAATACAACTAACAAAGGATGTAAAGGACCTCTTCAAGGAGAACTACAAACCACTGCTCAAAGAAATAAGAGAGGACACAAACAGATAGGAAAACATTCCATGCTCATGGATAGGAAGAATCAATATCATGAAAACGGCCATACTGCTCAAAGTAATTTATGGATTCAGTGCTATCCCCATCAAGCTACCATTGACCTTCTTCACAGAACTAGAAAAAGCCACTTTTAAACCTCATATGGAACCAAAAGAGAGCCCGCATAGCCAAGTCAATTCTAAGCAAAAAGAACAAAGTGGGAGGCATCACACTACCAGACCTCAAACTATACTACAAGGCTACAGTAATCAAAACAGCATGGTACTGGTACCAAAACAGAGATATAGACCAATGGAACAGAACAGAGGCCTCGGAGGCAACACAACACATCTACAACCATCTGATCTTTGACAAACCTGACAAAAACAAGCAATGGGGGGAAGGATTCCCTGTTTAATAAATGGTGTTGGAAAAACGGGCTAGCTATGTGCAGAAAGCAGAAACTGGACCCCTTCCTGACACCTTACACTAAAATTAACTCCAGATGGATTAAAGACTTAAACATAAGACCTAACACCATAAAAATCCTAGAAAAAAATCTAAGCAAAACCATTTAGGACATAGGCATAGGCAATGACTTCATGACCAAAACACCAAAAGCAATAGCAACAAAAGCCAAAATAGACAAATGGGATCTAACTAAACTTGAGAGCTTCTGTACAGCAAAAGAAACAATCATTAGAGCAAACTGGCAACCAACAGAATGGGAAAGTATTTCACAATCTACCCATCTGACAAAGGGCTAATATCCAGAATCTACAAAGAACTAAAACAGATTTACAAGAAAAAAGCAACCCCATTCAAAAGTAGGTGAAGGATATGAACAGACACTTTTCAAAAGAAGACATTTATGAGGCCAACAAACATATGAAGCAGTGCTCATCATCACTAGTCATTAAAGAAATGCAAATCAAAACCACATTGAGATATCATCTCATGCCAATTAGAATGATGATCATTAAAAAATCTGGAGACAACAGATGCTGGAGATGATGTGGAGAAATAGTAACACTTTAACACTGTTGGTGGGAGTGTAAATTAGTTCAATCATTGTGGAAGACAGTGTGACAATTCCTCAAGGATCTAGAAATAGGAATTCCATTTGACCCAGCAATTCCATTACTGGGTATATACCCAAAAGATTATAAATCATTCTATTATAAAGACACATGGACACATATGTTCATTACAGCACTGATACAATAGCAAAGACCTGGAACCAACCCAAATGCCTATCAATGACAGACTGGACAAAGAAAATGTGGCACATACACACCATGGAATACTACACAGCCATAGAAAACAATGAGGTCGTGTCCTTTGTAGGGACATGGATGAATCTGGTAACCATCATTCTCAGCAAACTGACACAAGAATGGAAAATCAAAGACCGCATGTTCTCACTCATAGGCGGGTGTTGAACAACGAGAACACGTGGACACAGGGATGGAAGCATCACACACTGCGGGGCGCTAGGAGAGGGACAGCGGGGGGGTGGGGAGGGATAATATGGGGAGAAATGCCAAATATAGGTGATGGGGGGATGGAGGCAGCAAACCACTGTGCCATGTATGTACCTATGCAACAGTTCTGCATGATCTGCACATATACTCCAGAACCTAAAGTACAATTAAAAAAAGATACTATCATACTGGTCTTTAAGTAGATAAAAAAAGAAAAAGAAAAAGAAAATATTCAAGGATAAAGCATTAACACCAGAATGGAAGCATAATAACATCAAAAAGTTTTAGTTGATGTTTAACATTATATAGAATCTAAAAATATTTCTGAGCATTTAATGTTTTATCTCAAAGGATAATTTATCAAGTCAAACATATCCAACATGTACTTTTTTTAAGAGAATTAGGAATACAATATATAAATATATTCTCATTCGAAATTGTAATAAAAACATAAAATTATCAGGAGTGAAATATCAATATCTTTAATCAAACACCATAATCTTTTCTGTGAGATATTTTTATAAACTCAATTTGAACTTACAGTTAGTGAGAACAGGTTAAACTTATTTTCAGGTATGACTTTATCTTTCATATCCTGAAGAAATACTATCTTAACTTGGATTTGGTCTCATAATCTTGGCTCTTGGGTCCACTTATAAATGTAAAACTAAACTCTAAGATGAGAAATTATTTTTCAGGAGTAAGCTGTAAAATATTCAGTCTCCATTTATCATTATTGTAGAGACCTGACCCGAAATTAGTACATTATCATCAAAGTTTGCTTAGCTGTGGCTCTCAATTCAGCCTTCTCATTATCATGTTTAAATAAATACATTTAATATTCAAATGTATATAAATCTCTTGCATCTGATTTATTCAAAGTATATATTATTCAAAAGTATGTTCATGGGTACAACTTTAAGAACCATTTGATTTGGTACGGACACGCCATTGAACCTGGGTTTTCTTCTTGCAAAGTTGAACCGGAGAACTTTAGTTCATTTTCCCAGATTGTACTGCTAGTGTGTGCTGTAAATTAGTGCTTGCATCTTTCTTACCAGGAACAGCGAGAGGCAGGCTGCCCTGAATAGCTTTCCCACGTTCTGATGATGCAGGACTGTGCGCAGCTAGGAAGAACCATCCGGTGGAAACACACTACCCACAGAGGGGAGGAATGACAACCCTCACTGTTAGAGAAACCCTTGCTGCTCTGAAAGGCCCACCACTGAACAAACACACTGCCTGATGCCTTCCTGTTGCTAAGCAGCAGCTCCTCCCTGGTCTCAGAGTCTATTCTTTATTTGCAAGGGACTCAAAAGCACATTGGTCAGGCTGCTAAGCCCATTTACATGGATATGAATTCCACATCTTCCTTGCTCCACTGATTGTACGCTATCCTTTATCTTCAATCCTTTCTTCTCCCCAAGGTCTTTTCCCTTAAGTTACTAAGCTACAGGGATGCCCAAGTTTTCATCTTACAAACCTAGAGGAAGGAAAACCACAAGCCTCCCTGGCTTTATCCTTCTAGAGTACTGGCTGCCTACTCAGCATGTGTTACTCACTTCTGCCTGCCAAAAGGAATCTGTGTTGTTAACTTATTTTATATTTATTTATTCATTTCAGCAAATCCCCACCTCTCCTCTATCATAGCCTCATAACATAGCAGACCTGACTTTCTCTCTAGCTTTAAGAGGAGAGCTCACATTAGCCCTAGTCAGCGGTTCTCTATTTTATCTGCACATTAGATTGGCCTGGTAGAAATTTCTAAAAAAATATGAATGCCTGGGTCTCAACTCAGACCAATTAAATCAAGAGTTTGGTGGAACCTAGATGCTAGTAGCTTTTTTTTTTTTTTTTTTTCATTTAGATGAAGTCTCACTCTTACCCAGGCTGGAGTGCAGTGGTGCTATCTCGGCTCACTGCAACCTCTGTCTCTCAGGTTCAAGCAATTCTCCTGCCTCAGCCTCCCAAGCAGCTGGGACTACAGGTGCATGCCAGCATGACTGGCTAATTTTTTTATATTTTTAAGGGAGATGGGGTTTTACCATGTTGGCCAGGCTGGTCTCAAACTCCTGACTTCAGGTGATCCACCCACTTCAACCTCCCAAAGTGCTGGGATTACAGGCATGAGCCACCGCGTCCGACCAATACTAGTGATTTCTACAAGTTTCCTTAGTTATTCTAATGAACTAAGCTGGCTATGTTGACCTCATCTGTCCCAGCATTTGGTCAGGATTGCAGGTTTAAGCTGGGCATGGGTATTACCCAGCACCTCTTATTGATCTAAGAATGAGAATAGGAACTAAATTGGCTAAATCACACTAGAGGGAAGGCTTTCATTGTACAGCTGGGAATGGGGTGGCCTCAAATGACAGGGAGTCCTCCGGATGATGGGCAGGCAGGCTGCCCTAGTGGCTGCTCACCACTATCAGGCAACTATGAGGAAGGACGTCTAAAAGCTAACGTACCTATGCCCAGATGGGCACGAGGAGGAGACTAGCCCATAGACTGAGACAAGACCCTCTCCATGTTCTCCCCAAGTCACCTACTGCTGGTCTTCTCACTATGCAAGAAGATGTTTTCTCATCCTTTAAGCTCTGTTGAGTTGGGCCATCCACTGCTTGAATCCTAAAGCATCCTGAAGCACCTTCTTCCCCTCAGTGCTTCCTTCTACTAGCAAACTTCCCCTAAGGAGGGTTTGGTGTCATTGGCATTACCCTTCCTCACTTCCAACCCTGGGTGCTGCCATTGGCCTCGGTCTGCAGCACTGGACTGACCCGCTTTTGGTGAAATGGTTCATCATTTCCCTTTAGTTCCCCTGTGCATCCTGTCTCAATCTTTTTGTCACAGCACCCAGCATCCTGGCCATACAGACAACCACAGGTTCTGTCATTGATCTTACAGGGGAGGGTTATTTAGCCTGCAACATCCTTCCCTTCTCTCTTATTTCTTGCTACATTAAATAAGCTTTGTCTTTAAGATTCAGCTCAGATGTCCACATCCTCTGGGAAACTCCTTTATCCTCCCAGAGCCACCATGGAGTTTCTCCTGTGTGTGCAGCATCACAGATGGCATATATATTTGTGATCTATATCACACACACATATATATATATAATGTCTGTGTCCCTGACTCCTGGATGGACAGGAAGGGAACCACTTGAGGAAGAGGCCACAGCAGTCATATCTGTACCTTCAGTATCGTCACAATACTTGATGCATTGGTGACTGTTATGGTTTGAATTGTGTCCCCTCAGAAGATGAAACCTTGGCTTCCAGTACCATAGAAGATGACCTCTTTTTCTGAAATAGGGTCTTTGTAGATGATAGGTTAAGATGAACTCATTAGGGTGACCCTAATCCAGTATGACTGGTGTCCTTATATGAAAGACACAGATGCCACGTGACTATGGAAGTGATGCTCCACACTAGAGCTCCCTGAAGCTAGGAGCCTGACCCCTTCCCAGCACCCCCAGCAGCAGTGTGGCCCCACCTGTACCTTAATCGTGTCCTCCTGGCCTCCAGAACTGTCAGGGAACAAATTTGTAAGTCACTCAATCTGCGTTCTATCATGGTGAGGAATCCATGTGTCTGCTGGATGACCGAGGGGAAGAAACCAAGAATGTCACTTTATCACTAGCTCTAGTTACACCCACAGGGTGGGGCAGGCACATTTAGGGTGGGGGTGTTGTATTAGTTAGGGTTTTCCAGAGCACGAGAGCCAATAAGAAATGTTTCCATATATGTCTCTAGCAGTATCTGTATCTATATTTATATAGATTTAGAAAGAGATTTATTACAAGGAATTGGATCACGCAAGTATGGATACTGAGAAGTCCCAGGATCTGTCACATGTAAGCTGGAGACCCAGGAAAGCCAGGGGTGTAGTTCAAAGGCCTGAGAGCCAGAGAGCCCATGGCGTAGGTTCTAGGCAGAGTCTGTGGGCCTGAGATGCAGGAGCACTGAGCACCGGAAAGAACAGATGTCCCAGCTCAAGCTGCCAGGTGGAAAGGTCTCGCCCTTTCACTGCCATGTTGTCCTGCTCGGGCTGGTGGTGCATGGCTGAAGGCCCACCCACAGTTGGAGGCCATCTACTTTCCTCCATCCACTAACTCATGCTAGTCTCTCCTGGGAACCCTCCCAGACACACCCGGAAAGGTTAAGCCAGGGATCTATCTGGGCATACTGTGGCCCACTTAAGTGGACACACAAAATCAACCATACGGGCACGCTCTGAGATTCCAATCTAGCCCATCCTTCCTCAAAAATAAATGTTGGCTGTGACTTTTTACATGACTTCAGATGCTTCATTTTTACTTAAGAAAACTATCTCTGAATCCAGCCGTTAAAGATAGGGATTCATTCTAAGAAACGTGTTATTAGGCCATTTCGCGGGTGTGTGAACATCATAGCATGTACTTATACACACCTAGATGGTAGAGCCTACCCCCCAGCCAGCCCGTGGCTCCTAGGCTATAAATCTGTGTGGTGTGTGACTGTGGTGAATGCTGTAGACCATTGCAATGCAGTGATAAGTACTTGTATGTCTAAATATATCTCAAGATAGAAAAGGTCAAGTAGAAATATAGCATTATATTATTATTATTATTATTTTGAGACAGAGTCTAGCTCTTATGCTCAGGCTGGAGTGCAGTGGTGCCATTTCGGCTCATTGCAACCTCCGCCCACCAGATTCAAGCATTTCTCCTGCCTCAGCCTCCTGAATAGCTGGGATTACAGGCGCCTGCCACCAAACTCAGCTAATTTTTGTATTTTTAGTAGAGACAGGGTTTCACCATGTTGGTTAGGCTGGTCTCGAACTCCTGACCTCATAATCTGCCCACCTCAGCCTCCCAAAGTGCTGGGATTACAGGTGTGAGCCACTGCGCCCGGCCACAGCGTTATATTCTTATGTGGTCTGTTATTGACCAAGATGTCATCATGCACTGCATGATCGTGTCCATTTCATGTAGACTTCTTATTGTCTTCTCTTTTAACAAATCTTGGACTTTTCTGAAATGCTTGCACCCTTTTAAGCAATTGCATATTTAAAATCTATTTCTAGGTAATCATGTGCTTCACTGTCTTTTCCATTTCAAATCCTCTTGGTTCACTGAAGGTAAATCAGGTTTTCCCTCCGCTCCTGACAATGCTTGGCTACACCTTTTCCTGTGCTTTCAGCACACACTGGACTTAGAATTTTTGTCAGCGATGATAAAATTGTGGTGAATGTTTCTTTCAGTAGCAAAGTGAAATGGATTTCTTATTGATTTCTTCCAATATCAAGGGTTTTGCACACATATAAAATTGGTTTACACTCTTACATAATAGATGAACATGTATCATCTAATTGCTTCAGAAATGTAAATATTAGCTACTGTTTCTTAGACACCACTACTCACATTTCTAATGAGCCTGTTTGACCATTGTATTTCTTTTACTGGTGTGCGAGACTTCGAAATGACTTTTTATCTTGTCCTTATTTAACTTGTGCTCTTTCAAGTGTCTTTGGCATGTGAAACACCATGACTTTGGGAGCTAAGGTGACTCTCATTGGCACAATATCCAGAGTACAAGGAAGAACCCCAGGTGTTTGATGGAAACTTCCCGTCAGTGAAACGAAAGTGGATACATGTGACCTCCCACCCCAGCTGTGTGTGTATGGCTGGACTGTGACCTCGGAAGGAAACTGAGCAGGGTGGGACTTTACTTCTGTTCTGGTGCCTGAAGTCTTCAAGTTTCTCTCTTTCAACACTGGAAATGATGGTAACAACACCTCAACATAAGGAATTGAAGATCAAGCCTGATGAGACACTTCTTTTGAAGACACCAATAACTGTAGCGATCCCCTGGGACACCTCAAGAGACTGTGTAAGACATCCCTGAATGACCATGTCATGCAGAGAAGTCGAGGCGATTATCAGCCAATGCCTGTCTTCCACTGGCTAGGGAGGTGAGCAAGTGCCCCTGGGGGTGCGCCATCACCCCCCGTCCCACTGCATGAGCTGGCAGGCCTCTGTGGCCAGGAAAAGCTCTCAGGTAGAGAGGCATAGGGCAGGGGGAGAGTGTGGAAACTGCCCGCCAAGATGCAAGTGGCATCCAGGGTCAAGGGAGGGACCTGGGTAGGCGCTGGTCAAATCTGCCCCCACAGTGAAGAGGGAGAGCCCATCAGAAGCGGGAAAGGATGGAATAGACGTGCCATGTGCCCTCTGAATGGTGGGAGTTAGTTGCTGAACCCACTGGGCTGAGTTCACATGGCTAGACTCTGCCTTAGATGTCTGAGTCCTGGCCAGGCAGACCCTTCTTTTGCTTGCTTAGTCCAGTTCAGATGGATTTCTGTTCCTCACTCCCCAGAGTCTGATCAGGAAGAACATTGTTAAGATTTCATGCACTCAAATATTTATTCGTAAAACTTGACTGAATGCTGACTGTGTGCAGGCCAGTGATGGAGAAACAAACACTGATAAAATACAGGAATTGTCTGGAGTTGCTTACACTGTGTAGAGCTGTTTAAACTCAAGACTGCTATTAATCCTACAAAAAAGGACGAGATTTTAAAACACAAAGAAATTATTTGACATGTGTTTGAAATTCAGATTTATATATTAGCTTCCTTGAAAAGGAGCACACCTAGAACAGAGTGTATTTATGGCTTAACAGAGAGCACAGTGACACTGATTCCTGCCTGGTTCAGACTGGTCTTTGGATGCAGGCTCTGGGCCGCAGGCTCTGCGCCACCTTCTGTCACCCTGTATGGAAGATTCTTAGAAGCATGTTTTTTCCTGCGTGTTATCAAGCTTGACTTTCTGCATCTGGGTGAATTGACCCTGAAATTAACCAGGATGAATATTCTGATTTTGATATTTTTATTCCCTCCTCCACCATACCCCCAGAAATTATTAAATTTCACCAAGAAAGGTAATATTTCTTTTGGACATATGTTCATCTTTCTCTAGAAACATTTTTCTAAATATTTAACCTACAACATGTTTGCTGCAGTTTAAATAAATTTTAATTTCTTAATTGTTAATTTTCTTTTGAGATGGATTTCACCGTATCCTGCAGGCTGGAGTGTAGAGGCACAATCATGTTTCACTGCAGCCTCGAACTCCCAGGCTCAAGTTTTCCTCCCACCTCAGCCTCCTGAGTAGCTGGGTCTATGCCCAACTAATCTTTAACTTTTTCATTATAGAGATGGAGTCTTGCCATGTTGCCCAGGATGAGTTTCTGTTTTTAATTGTCTCTCTGGATGGAGACCCCTGAGAAGTAGCAATTCTAAAAGGATTCCCACTCTGGAGCCCCTCCCATCTTTACACATTTAACTGAAATTGAAGCCCAGAATTGGAAACAAAATGATATCTGCTTGACTAAGGATGCAGTAATACAAATCCCACACTGCTTTCAGGGTGGATTGCTTCAGTGAGAGGTGCATTGCCGGCTGGGATTTAGAGAATTCTGTTGCAGATTCAGGCTGGGTGCCATGGCTGTTCTCCAGCCTGCCCAGTCATGGCCAGGTGTTGCCTTATTGACTGATTCCATGTGCCCAGGTCTCTCTACTACGAGAAAATGTTAATACTTTGTAAACTATATAAAATATGTTGATTAAAGTTTTAGTGAATGTATTTTTTCATATGCATAGGTAATGTCATGGAGCATAGACCTGCAGATCATGAACCTCTGCAGAACTGGAGAATGAGCATCCATGTCAGCAAAATACCTTATGGCTATGGTCAGAAGCAGCTTGGTTGCTAGCTCTCTCTGCCCACCACCTCTGGTCATCTGTTGTGATAGGAATTCTTCAAGACAGCTATGACAGTTACTAATGTTACCTTCCCCTGCTAACCGTAGCTCCATTTGCTTTATCTTCAGAGAAGCTTCAGAACTTCACTGCCATTCATGGTACCACTACAGGCTGAGCCACCAGTGTATTTTGCCTGAAATACAGTGGCCACCTCCTTCAGTACCCTGCTTCTTCATTTGTTCCCCCTAGTCCAACAACCCGAGTGTCTTTCTAGAACTTCAGGCCACCCCATGAGACCCACTGTCTCAGAGACCATTTATGTTAGTCCATTTTCATGTTGTTATAAAAAATTGCCTGAGACCAGGTAATTTATAAAGGAAAGAGGTTTAACTTACGCTTCAGCATGGCTGGGGAGGCCTCAGGAAACTTACAATCATGGCAGAAGGGGAAGCAAAGGTGTCCTTCAGAGGGCGGCAGGAGAGAGAAGTATGTAGAGCAAAGTGGGGAAAGCCCCTTATGAAAGCACTAGATCTCATGAGAATTCACTCACTATCATGAGAACAGCATGGGGGAACTTCCACTGTGATCTAATCACCTCTCATGAGGTCCCTCCCCAATACGTGAGGATTACAATTCAGATTATAATTCAAGATGAGATTTTGGTGGGAACACAGAACCAGATGATATTACCATCCAATTTTCTTACAGTGCCTCCAGGCTCCCCAGGGCTCCCACACTGAAGGCTCTGTGGCCCTTCCTCCTACCACTCTCCTGTCATTCATTTTACTTCAAGGAAAGTGGCCTTTCTAAGGTGCCCAGACCTCCTGCCACACATGGGCCTCAGGACACTGCCCTGTCCCCTCCCTAGAATCTGCAGGCCCTCCCTTGAGGACTGAGCTGAGTTTTGGCTCAGAGGTGCCTTTCATGACTGTCTTATACAGAATCAAAACCCCACCTCTGCTATCCAACATATCTGCTTCATTTTTCTCCAAAACATATCTTTTATGTAATTTTCTATATGTTTTACTTATTTATTTTGTTTATTGCCTGTTTCCTCTTGCCTGAATGCAGAGCTGCCCAAGGCATTGGAAGCCCACCCCTTGCATCAGTGTGGTCTGGATGTGAGACATGGAATCATGGGAGATTATTTTGCAGCTTTAAGATTTAATGGCCATAGGGCTGGGTTTCAGACTTGCGTGGGGACCGTAGCCCCTTTCTTTTGGCTGATTTATCCATTTCGGAAAGGAAATATTTAACCAATACCTATATACCTATATCCCTATTGTGTCTTAAAAGTAACTAACTTGTTTTTGACTTACAGGCTCAGAGACAAAAGATACTGCTTTTTCTCAGATGAGACGTTAGTCTTTGGACTTTTCAGTTAACACTGGGGTAAGTTCAGACTTTGGGGGACTGTCGGGAAGACATGATTGTTTTTTGCAATGTTAGAAAAACATGAGATTTGGGAGAGGCCAAGGGTGGAATGAAATGGTTGAGGTTTATGTTGCCACCCAAATTTCATGTCAAATGGTAATCCCTATTGTTGGAGGTGGTGCCTGGTGGGAGGTGATTGGACTGAGTAAACAGATTTCCCCTTTGATACTGTTCTCATGATAGTGTGTGAGTTACCATGGGATCTGGTTGTCTGAAAGTATGTTGCACCTCCCCGGCTCTGTGTTCTCTGTGCTCCAGCTATGCAAGATTTACCTGTTTCCCCTTTGCTTTTCTGTCATGATTGAAAGTTTCCTGAGGCCCCAGAAGCCATCTTGCTTCTTGTTTAGCCTGTAGAACCATGAGCCAATTAAATCTCCTTTCTTTATGCATTACCTAGCCTCACGTATTTCTTTGTAGCAGTGTGAGAATGGACTAATACATTCTCCTTCTCAAGCGAGCCAAGAGGTCTCATCATATGTCTTGTTAACCTCATTTCCTTCTCCTAAATCTTTATTGTAAAAACCTTGACCACTGTTGTGCCATCTGCTTCATGTTCCATCTCTACACTCAATCCTCAGTTTCCCCCTTTCTAGTTATCTGCAGGCACAGACAATAAAATTCCATATGTCCTAGGGTTGAAATTCTTGTCACTGTTGTGAAGATATTCATAAATGCATTGCTGCATACTAGAATTTTGCATAATGGCAAATATGTGGTTGTAGATTTCAGTTGAATATAAAAATTGAAGTGTAAAAAACTCATAAATTCTGAACACAGTTAATAATCATTATAAAAGATCAAAGAGATAAAGTAGTCACATTTTAACAGATTTTTAAAGGTGAATCATTTAATTTAATCTGTTGATCATTTATCTCCTATAAATTCCATACTCCTCTATTCTTCCATTTTCATTCTACGTGACCTTCCTCCTCTTACCTGTTTTCTCTTGCTTTACTTTCTTCCCCCAGAGTATCTATTATCTTCCAATACATTATATAATTTACCTACTTATTTTCTACTCTTTTTCTGCTAGAATGTAAGCTTCCTGAATACATGGTATTTGCTTGTTTGTTTGTTTTACTTACTGATGTACTCACATGCCTTGTTGTGTGCCTGGCATGTGAAAATGTGGTATTTTATAAATATTTGACAAATTAATGAATTAGTTGTCAAAGTGTGCTTGTTCATTATTTACAATAACACTTTTTGCTTAAGCTAAAGTAATCTCATAACCTTAAGAAAATCAAATTAAAAAAACATTCTGTGACTTATCAACAACTAGTCTTCTAATACAGGGACTTAGGAGGGTGCCAAAATGCAGAAGCTTCAGATAAGATTTTCTGAAAGGGTTACTTAGGTTTTTTTCTAGTATACTTAATCACAAACTCTTCAGACAAAACACTGAAATATATTGAATAAAATATATTGAAATGTGCAACTTATTTTTTTCCTAGTAAAAAGGTTAATTTAAGCATGTTTGAGTGATTAAAAAATTGTAGAATATTTTCTAATTAAAAGAACATGTTGCAGAACTTCTTAGATTACTTCAGTATGTTCATGAAAATGAACGTACATGGAACATGATTAAATACTAGGAAAAGATTGAATAAGGAAGGAAAAATACTGGAATGAAATAAAAGGTAATTAATATAAGACAAGAACAATTTCAATTAAACTCCAGATATATTTACTGATACCTACTATGTGAAAAGCACTGTATTCATGCCTGTGGAGAATATACAGGTGGAGAATGTGAGGCAGAATGAAATGGTCTGTTCTTTAGGTATCTTGAATCTTAGAAGTTGAAATGGCATACACATTTTATGTGAAAGTGCCAAGGGAGGAAACCTCTCAATGTTCATGGCATTAAGCAATTTATGGATATTTGGGAGACAATCTGAGAGCAAGAACAACAATGACAAATAATTCAAATGAGGATAATATGGCAAAAATTACTTAGTATATTCTACCATGCACATTTTCTGATAAGAAATCTTCTATAATTCTTAATGTTATTCTTCTGTAGGTTATGAGTCCTGTTTTCTGGTATCCTTTAAGATTTATTTCTGACTTTCAGCAGTTCGAAGATGATATGTTAAAATTTGCATGTGTCTTATAATTTTTGATTAAATGCTGCACATCATTTGTAGACCACTAAAAACTGAGGTAAATGGTATCGATGCTTGTAAATGGTCGACCCTTTTCACCTAAAAAGCTTTTAGTGTGGGCTATGGAGTCAATCTAGCCAGTAGCTGAGTTGGATTAGGTTTTGTTGTGGTTCTGTTTACATTCACTGCACCACCAGTTTCAAATTCCTCTAGTGTTACCCTGTGCTTATGGTGGTGGTTGGTATGCTGAAGGGCTTTTCTCAGTGTTTCTTCCTCATCATCAGCTTTCAGTCTTTCCTTTGTACTCATGTCTTTTTAAAAAAATTAATTAATTAATTATTTTAAAATTTTACGTTAGATGTATACTATATCCAGCATTTCTTCCCATGTTATCTCTCCCCACCCTCCCCACCCTTATATGTGGTGGTGAGGGGGAAGGCTATTATTAGTTTCCCTTGGCTGATGTAACAAATTGCCACAAACTGGTGGCCAACAACAACAGAAATTTATTCTTTCCCCGTTCTGGAGACTAGATGTTTGAAATTAAGGTGTCAGCACAGCCATATTTCTCCCATATCTCCAGGGAAGACCCCTTCCATGCCTCTTCTAGCTTCTTATAGCCCCAGGCTTTTTTTGGCCTGTGGCAGCATTATTCCAGTCTCTGTCTCCACCTTCATGTGTCTGTCTTCCATGTCTCTGTGTCCTCACAAGATATGCCCTGCTCTGTGTCTGCATCCAAATTTTCCTCATCTTAGACACCTGTCATTGGATTAGAGCTCACTTGAATGCAGTAACCTCAAGTTGATCACATCTTCAAAGATCCTATTTCCGAGTGAGGTCACATTCAAATGTACTGGGGTTAGGGCTTAAATATATCGTTTTAAAAGACATGAACATCTCTCTCCATGCTGTCGTCCATGTTTCAGTGATAGACTGTGCCATTTGTTTCTCAGTGCTTGCTAGCCTGGTGATAGAGTTAGGAGAGGGGCATCCCTCTATTGCCCTGGATCAGCCTCAGCCTTAGGTAGGCTGCATGTCTTGGAAGTCTTTCTCAGTGACTGCAGAAGGTCTTTCATGAAAGGAGTTTTCTTTTTCTCCTCCAGTGGTAGAAGATGTCTATTGTATTGGTTTAGGATATTGGACCCAGGAATTTTCCTTCACTTTTCCCAGATAGAGGACTTTTTTCTTTTACTCTTTCCCCAGCTGCAATGGGTCATCATAAACATATTGGCTATGACTTGTTTTTCTCCTCTACTAATGGCATAAAGCTTTTTTTTTTCCATAGGAAAGAAATGTCCAGGAGCTACTTTGCGCCTTTTTTGCAACAGTAAACCAATTCCTCCTCAAGGCTGTACCACTGCAGAGGGTCTTGTTTGATAAAAATCCTGCCTGAAGCCTTTCTGTGAGCACCTAGTGGAAATATGTAAAAAAGTGTTTGAGTCAGTGTTACCTCCTCTTGTGTCCATGGCTTCTAGGGGCTATGTGCTCTCATGCCTGCCCACACATGGAAGTTAGAAATTTTTACAATGTTTTCTGAGTTTTTCCTGTCTGCTAATGTGGTTTCCAGCATCACTTCTTCCTATGCTCTGATACAGGTGAGTCAGTGCTCTATCTCATCTGACCTTGGAGAGCCATGTGGTTCGCTCAATTTTAGGCTACTTACTTGCTCTGTGAACCTAGCTTTCTGATGAGTTAAGAAAAGAGTTACATTTTTGAAGTTATCTAACTTTATCTCTTAGCTAGGATGGCAAGAATAGTTTCCAGGTTTCTGTATCCTAGGTAGAAGAAAACTCCTTCTTTATGTCATATATCCAATGGTAAATCTACACTGATGGCTCTGATATACTTTGTCAAAAGAGTAAGCAATTTATACAAAGACAATCTTGAGGTGTTGAAAAATCTTGACAAGCCATTTATATCACGTAAAAGTCTAAATATTATCTAACATTGATTTGGAATTCTGTTTACTATAGATTTCTGATTTGTTGAGAATTGGTTGTATTTTTGATTCATACGAAGCCTCCAGACACTCTTCTCAGGCTTTTGTGATGGCCCTCGGGAATTGAGGGGGACACACCATCAGTGAAAAGCTCAGGCACTGGTGTCCCACGAGATCCACAGGTTGGGCTGATCTGTTCCTGCAAATCATCACTGCTGAGAACTGTAGTTTGCAGCTGCTTCTGCAGCGGCTCTTTGGGGCTTACTCTTCTGTGCCATTCCCACACACACCACCCATGCTGCCGACCTCCTCCTTCCAACTTGATGTCATTATTCTCACATCCAGTCATTTAAAAATAGCTAAAAGTATTTTCTATTTTGCATTCCATTTACATTTATCATTTTTCACTCAAGACTTTCTATGGAGACACTTGACAAAAAGAAATCTTTATAGCGAAAGGGTGAAATATTCATCTCAGATGAATATTTCTATTTAATATTGCCTGTGATACATTTGTGGTGGCCTCCTGGAGACAAATGGAGATAATGAATAATAAAAGTAACTGCATGGGGTGGAACAGAACAGAGGATTTAAGAGAAATTGAGTATCCTATAAATGATATTGAGATGTCTGTAAACTACATGACATTTTTGATAAAAGTTTTCACGTGTTATTGTTTGCTTTTAACAAATCAATATATTTTTATTTAAATTGGCTTAAGTCTCATGTGTAAATGAAATGCAGTATATAGATATATAAGTGAATTGGTGTATTTATTGCTAATAATTTTGTCAGGTTAGGAGTTTAGAGAATTCATCAGAAATATTAAATTTCACCCAGCAACTTATTTTAATATTTGTGGATGCTTTACATCATTTATTCTGTAATAATAATAATAATACAGTTTTATTAAAAGCTGAAAGTCTTTCTGTTTCAGAAAAGTTTGTCTGTCCCAATAGAGTTTTTCAAATATTTAAGACTCCTCTATACTCTATATACTGTGATGAATATCACTTAGTCCACATTACATCCTTTAGATTCAAATGTAAATGACAAGAGTTCAAACCAAATTTTTTGTGTATTTTTCATTTTCTTCAATGGATAAAAGAAAGATTTCTTACGTCACTTTGCAATTCACCTTTTAATATTAGTTGTGTGTGTGTGTGTGTGTGTGTGTGTGTGTGTGTGTGTTTTATATTTTACCTGTATAAAAACTTCAGTATTCACTAGGGTTTTTTTTTTTCCTTTAACCAGGGATATGATTAGGCTTTGTATCCCCACCCACATCTCATCTTTATTTGTAATCCCCACGTGTCAAGGGTGGGACCAGGTGGAAGTAATTGAATCATGGAGGGTGGTCTCCCCCATGCTGTTCTGGTGATAGTGAGTGAGTTCTCACAAGATTTGATGGTTGTATAAGCATCCTGCATTTCCTCTGGTTGTATTCATTCTCCCTCTTGCCACCTTGTGAAGAGGCACCATCTGCTATGATTCTAAGTTTCCTGAGGCCTCCCCAGCCATGCAGAACTGTGAGTCAATTAAACCTATTTTCTTTATAAATTACCTAGTCTGGGATAGTTCTTCATAGCATTGTGAGAATAGACTAATACAACAAGTTTGGCTTTTTAAAATTTATTTAAAATGATTGAATTGACTGATGGTTTTGGCTCTGAGAACAAACAGGCAAAAATCATTTTTCAGCTGCTTCTTGGCTCAAAATGTCAGTCATTTAAGCTTTCACACAGATATTATACTTTAACCATTTTAAACATCTTTGCAGACTAGTTTTTCTCCCCCCACAAGTTTTCTATTTATCTATGGAATAAAAAAAAAAAGAAAACAAATTCCAGGACAAGTAATTAAATTAAGAACATTATGCATCTTATTTATCTTCTCTTGTACTGAAGATTTTAAAATCTTCTATTTTCCTGATGCCTCAACATCACCACAAGCGAGCTGTAAGCACTGGGCCCAGGAGACCAGGTGCATCCATGGGACAAAGCTGGTCACTGTCACAGCCTTCCCTTCTGGTCTCCCTCTGGCTGTGAACTAGTGACTCTCAAACACACCAGTAAAATCCCTTCAAGCCTTTTGCTTGTGTGCTTCACCCTGCCCCCCATTAAATACCCTTATGCATGGGTCCATTTCTCTCAGTTTCCCACCTGCCTGGTCGGGCTCGTTCCCTGTAGTTCTCCTTATGTGGCTCTCTTGGTGCTTTGCCCTGCCTCTGTCTCTAGGACCATGAGCCTAGCAATCCTTAAATTTCATATGTCTCTGTAGAGGCGATTTTCACAGCTGCAACACAATGATCCTGAAAGACTTCCCAAAGGCCAACTCCCCACATTAACAATTTTCCTCTCTTTAAGGTCATTAGAATATCTGACCATATGCTCTGTCAAGACCCTGACCAGAATAAGTGTTGGGGGACAACTTTACCGTTGTCATCAGTAAGGAACCTAGGGGTGTGCTGATATTTCAGAGAACTTCATCAACCTAAGTATGGCATTTTTCACTAAGAAAGTGCTTGCAAGCTTATATCTAGAGTTTCCTCATTTCTGGTTAGATTATAGGTACAAAAAACCCTCAAACACGGGCCAATGACTTCTCATTGATCAGCTTGCTTTAGAAAAGGTAGAGTCCATCTCAGTAGGAAGTCAGGCAAAGATGCTAGTGATAATGTCGCCAGGGAGGCTAGAGTTAAGTCTTATAGAGAATATTGTATCACTTCCTGCTCTTGGAGTCAAAAAAATGTAGCAAAATCTAGAAGAATTGGTACTAAACTTTCAGGTTTAACAGGCTCTTTGGTTGGAAGTTGTATCATGTTCCTTTGTTTTGTGGACTTGGTTCGTTACCTTCTTTGCTGACCAGGTGAGAGTTCTTTGAATGCTGTTTCTCAGAGTGGTTCACTGGCTACTTGTATCAGTATCTTTTCTGGATTTTGGAAAATTCAGATTCCGTCTTCTTAGTCCAAAGTTACTGAATCAGTTTCTGACGGTATGGTCTGGGAATCTGTGCATGTCATCTGCTTTCCAAGTGAAAATGTCTTCTTCATATTTTGGGGCTTCTATTCATATATTTTTAAATTAGGACATTAGACTGGAATCTAACTGGAAAGTTCTTATTTTCAGAATTTTCCCCATGTGATGTAGGTACAAGTCAAGGAAGGCCAATATGCCTCAAAAGCTCAAAGGGGCAAATAATAGAATCCCTCTTGAAGCCTCTGCTGGGAATACAGACTTGCCAACTCCTTCATGTCAGACTCTGGCTTCCAGAAGTAGGAGGTAGTAATTTTCTGTTGTTTTAAACCAAGGTTGTGGAAATTTGTGGCAGTGCCACAGGGAGCCAATACGCAGTGATTTTCACTGAATATTAAAAGCTAACTTCTGGAGAAATACTATTTTTATCAATTCGTGGATAATCTGGAGTTAGATATACCCCTCTCCTATAAAAAATTGGGCAGAATTATGAAATAACTGCTTTCAGATATTCAGCAACAGTGTGGTATGATGTACCTTGAGAGAAAGAAATCAGCAAGATGCTCCTTAGAGCAGAGAGGGTGGTCATGGGTCAGTAACTTTACCGAGCTGAAGACACAGTGACTGGTGGGGAGACAAAAGTTGCCAAAATTTGCAGGATACAGTGCAGAATTGTTGGGAGCTATGCAGAGAACCAGCCCCAGAAATGTACCTCAGGGACTCTTTGAGCCTGTGCTGAATGCCGATCTGCCCACGTGGGTAGTGTGGGAATTTGTGGAGCCATAAGAAGAGCAACAGCTGGGGAGCTGAAAGGGGAGTGGTTCTCATATCCCACACAGGGATGGGGCCGGGAGACAGCTAAACCTCACTCAGCTGGAGTAAATCACTTCTGAATCCTTTGGCAACCACTTACACAGCAGTGACACTCTAGAAGTAGGGCTCAATTGCCGGAAAGTAAAGGCTACTCTAAAACTGACTTTCCTGAATCATGTAATTTCAGAGGATCAACTGGATTTACAATTGTCTGTTAAAATAAAACAAAACAGAACAAAATATAACAACAAACCAATGAGGAAACAAAACATATCCAAAAGGGAGGAAACACAATCCAAACACGTAATAATGTAACAGTCACAATGTCCAGCATCCTACAGAAAGTTATCAGCATGTAAAGAAACAGCAAACAGTGACCTAAAAGAATAAAACCAGTTAACACGGATCCAGAAATGACAAGGACCTTAAAATAGGTATTATAAATATTACAAACATGTTCATAAAATTAAAGTAAAACGTTGAGGAGAGAAATAAAAAGCATAAAAAGAACCCAATGCTATTTCTAAAGTGAAAAGGATTTTTGCAGTGGATTAAGTGACAGCATAGTAAACAAAATGAAACACTAGTAAACTTGATGGCAAGCAATAGAAAGCATTGAAAGAGAAGCACACACAGGAAAAGACTAAAAAGAAAAATCTTAATAGAATCTCAGTGTGGGATGATTGTAGCAAGTGGTCTAACATTCATAAAATTGAAGGACCAGATGAAATGAGGGGAAAGCCGGGTGCGGTGGCTCACGCCTGTAATCCCAGCACTTTGGGAGGCCGAGGCGGGTGGATCACAAGGTCAAGAGATCGAGACCATCCTGGTCAACATGGTGAAATCCCATCTCTACTAAAAATACAAAAAAATTAGCTGGGCATGGTGGCACGTGCCTGTAGTCCCAGCTACTCGGGAAGCTGAGGCAGGAGAATTGCTTGAACCCAGGAGGCGGAGGTTGCGGTGAGCCGAGATCACGCCATTGCACTCCAGCCTGGGTAACAAGAGCGAAACTCCGTCTCCAAAAAAAAAAAAAAAAAAAAAAAAAAAAGAAATGAGGGGAAAAAAGATAGTCAAAGAAATAATGATAATTTGTTAAAATATGAGGAAAATCTGTAAATTCACAGATTTATGAAGCTAAAAACATTGTCTGACATAAATGAGGAAAAGAAAGTCTTATGAGGAGCTGGTGGAAAAAAGACATAGAGGACCAAATATATGAATCATTACAGACTTATCTGCAGAAATTATGCAAGCTGAAGACAATGAGCATCTTAAAAGTGCTGATAATGCTAGGGGAAAAATAACCCTGTCAATCTAGTATTCAATATACAGTAAAAATATTTTCAAGTAAAGACTTTGCAGAAAAACAAAAACAAAAGTACTTATTATCGCTCAGCTGCACCACATGAAATGTGGAAGGAAGTTCTTTGGGCCAAGGAAGTGACATTAGATGGAAATTGCGTCTATGTAAAGGAACAAAGAACCCTGGAAATGGTGACGGTTTGGTTAAGTAAAAATCATTTTATTTTCTCTTGTATTTTCCACTTTAAGAGATAACTAACTGTTTAAAGCAAAAATAATAGCAACATATTGTGGAGTTTATCACATTTGCAGAAGTTCAAAAGCACAAGAGCCCGGAGAATAGGAGGGAAATGGAAGCACATTGCATTAAGGTGCTTTTACACTGTGAGTGAAGTGGCATCATATTATCTGAAGGTAGAGTGTGATTATGAAAGGTATGTATTATATTCCATACAAACACCACTAAAAATGTAAAACATAAAGGTAAAAAATATAAATCCCAAAAAGGCACAGAAAATAGCAAGACAGTGACAAAGAACATATGGGACAATTATAAAACCAATAGCAGGATGGTAGGTATAAACCTGACTACACTGAAAAGGAAATTACAATAAATATATATGACCCAAACATTCCAGTTGAAAGACATAAAGTAGAGACAAGACTCAACCAAATGTCATCGACCAGTGACTCCCTTCAAATACACAGGCCTGGGAAGACGACATGCCATGCAAACACTCTAAAAAGAAAGCTGGGAGTGTCCATGTTAATATAAGATAAAATAGACTTTTAAAGAAGGATTATTGCTGGAGTTAATAATAAGCATTTCCTAACAATGAAGGATTCAGTTCCCAAGATGACATAACAATCCTAAATCTTTAAGAGAAAATGACAATCCATAGACTTGGAGGAGAAGACTCTCAACACAGATATCTCTCGAAGGACTAATATTCAGAATACGTAAACAAGTCCAACAAGTCAATAATAACAAGAAAATTTAGCAAATTCAATAACGGGCAAAGGAATTGAACAAATCTCATAAAAGGTAATTTTGCAGGTACATATATTGTATATATAAATTTGATATACATATATATTGTATATACATATAACCAATGCATGTACGAAAAGATGCTTCTCATTATTAACCAGGGAAATCCAAATTAAAATGACAGTGAGACATTAGAGCACATGTACTTATCAGCTAAAATGATTTGGACTGATAGTACCAAGTGTTGGCATGGATAAGGTGGAACAGGAATAGTTGGACATTGCTGGTAGAATATAAAATAAGTTAACCACTTTGAAAAAAGATGTGGCAGCTTTGTTAAAAGTTATCACTCATGTATATGTTCAGATGACTGTGTGAATTTCCTCATAGGTATTTACCAACATAAATGAAAAAAAAATATGTCCTTACAAAGACTCATATGCAAATGTTCAGAATGATTTTTTCATATTTGCCCCAAATTGTAACAAATGTCATCAGTTGATGAGGATTAATTGTGATATATCTATACAAGGAAATATTACTTGGCAGTAAAAATGTTTAAGTTATGATACAACAACTGAATAAATCTTACAGATGTCATGGTGAGTGAAGTCAGGAAGTGAAGAGAAAATATTGTATGATTCAACTCATAGAAAATTCTAGAGCAGTCATACAGGAAACAAAATGTGCCAGTAGTTAGGGGTGTTGTCACGGGGTAGGTGAGCGTTTATGGCCAAAATCATGAGGGGAGTTTTTGAGGTGAAGAAAATTGTTATTTGCAGTGGTGGTCACATTTTTGTTTGCATTTTTCAAAACCTATTGCACTACATGCACTGGAAATATGTGAATCAACAAATCTGGTGAAGGGAATGTGTCTCATGAATTTTTACTGTGAGTTCCAGGTGAGTGTCCAGTGAGCACCATGGGGGTGGTTGAATTGGGCCAAGTGAAAGACCTCTGCCGCTCTCTTGTGATTCTTCGGAAATTTCATTTGAAATACCGACACTCAAACCATAAAGAGCAGGTTTGTATCCATTCTGAACAGGAAATTCTTCTCTGTGTTAGCCACAAGATGGCAGGGCAGCCTGCTTTATACTACGTAAAAATGTTCCATCCTAGATCCTAACAATATTAGAATATTATGATCCTAACAGCAATTATTTGACGTCTTGGCTGGCACACTTCACTGTGTCCTGGCATCCGAAGGAGTGGGCCTCCCATTTGACCTGGGCTCCTGGCCATGCCTTGTTGGTTAGAAGATCTGTGCACAGAGAGCTTCTGTGGGATTCCTATTTTTTTTTCACCTCAAACACCAAGCAAATTCCCCAGGAAGCATCTGTGTAGAGACAGGCAGGCCTCAGCAGACACTTTTGTTTATTTGTAAAATAAGAATCCTTGGGATGCATGCAATTATGACTTTATTCAATAGACAGTGAGCTTCTGTCGTTCCTAGGACTTCAGCGCCTGCGTCAGGAGGCTGCATTCTAATGGAAACTCTGTTTTGGAATGCATGGATCACTGGCTTGCTGTTCCCAAAGTTCTTTCCCTCACACCTGCTGCCACCCACAGGGAGTGGGGAGGGCAGCGGAAGGGACAGAAAGAAGATAGTAGGGCCTTATTCCTCCTGCTGGCTCTGGAACAGAGAGCAACTAATTGCAGCCCAGCTCTGCAGACTGTCTACTCTCTGCCAGCCAATGCTGCCCCACCCTAGAAACGACTGCCTGGTTATAGGTTATTCATCCCCTGCTCATATGCAAGAGGAAAGGACATGTTTAAAGAGCAAACAGCAACAACACACAACAAAGACAAAAAATAAAGCGATAAGCTGCAACTTTTTATTTATTTATTTATTTATTTATTTATTTTTTGAGACAGAGTCTTGCTCTGTCACCCAGGCTGGAGTGCAATGGCGCCATCTTGGCTCACTGCAACCTCCACCTCCCAGGTTCAGTGATTCTCCTGCCTCAGCCTCCCCAGTAGCTGGGTTTACAGGTGCCCACCACCAGGTTGGCCAAGCGGGACTCGAACTCCTGACTTCAGGTGATCTACCCACCTCGGCCTCCCAAAGTGTTGGGATTACAGGTATGAGCGACCAATCCCGGCCGAGCTCCAACTTTTAACGTCAGTTCCTGCGGCCAGGGAGTGGGTATCTGATAGCACGTGGCTTTCAGAAACACCCAGTGAGAAAACCTGCTGTGCAACTAAGAAGTTATTATTTATGTCACCGCAGGTCAGACAGGTTACAGACTAAAAGACACCACTTCTTGGAACAGCACCACAGTCATTTGCAGAAGAAATTCTTCAGGGTGTGTTTTCTCTGGAAATCTTTACAGACCTTCTAACAATGCGTATTTTACAAATTTTTGGGCAACAAATAAGTGAATTATCTAAAACAATAGAAAATAAAAACCATTACATTTGCATGTGAAAGACTAAATTTTAACCATGCTAACGTAGTGTGGTGACTGACCTAAGGGGCACCCTTCCAAAGGTTAAATTTGTACTTTTCTTATATTTACAGAGAGAATGCCAGATCCTTGATATGTAACCTAGACCTGAAACCCCCTATTAGAGATGAGAATAGATTTTTCTTAGAAGAGAAGAGTAAGACAAGTAGTTTCAATTGACTGTGAACAAGTGTGCAGCCAACTACTTTGGTTTTTGAGGATTTAAAAGAGAAGATGTTCTACTTCTTGGAGGATGGTCACTAGAGAAGAAAGAGAAGCTGGCGTTACCACTGTGTGGTGGGGGCGTTGTATCTGACACTGGCCTCTCCTTCCAGGGCTCGCTTTTGCCCTGAGAAATGCTCTACATGGAACCAGAAGGAGCTGCTGCCAGGACCAGGAAACTGGGCTTAACTGTTGACACCTCAGGGTGAACATCTCAAGAGATGGGGCTTTCCTCCCTGGAAAGGCCACATGGTCCAGTAGGATCATCCTGGGCTGACAAGTGTGTGGATAACATCAGATCCAACTTCAACTGCAGGAAGCAGTGGCTTAGCAGTGCAAACACAGTGATTCTCCCACCTCAGCCTCCCTCCGAGTAGTGTGAGGCTATACAAAAAAACACCTCCCCTCCACGCCCTCCGGTTCCAGGAGTTCTAGGACAAGGGAAAGAGATATGGCTGAAGCAGAAGCTTCCAAACATTTTGCAGTTAAGAAAGCCAGAGTCTTGAGGAATTCAGTGAAAAAGTTGAGAGAGATGTTGCTGTGTAGATATTCAAGGTAGCAGAGTGGCTGGTGCCGAAGGCACAAAGATCACATGCTTTCTAGAGCTGTATTCCTACCGATGCAGGAAAGTGACCTGTCTTGGACTGGCATGAACCAGCTAGCAGTACTGTCTGCCATGCGAAGCCTCAAGGGATTCACAGCTGATGAGAAGCCAAAGGATGGTGTGGAACCACACGCATCTGTGAGAAAGAGGACCCAGGCCATAATCCCTAAGCCCTTAGAGTTGCAGGGATTTTTTTTTCTTCTGTTTTTACAAGAAAGAACTACAAGTTAATGTCAGGGTATTCATTACAGATGCTTCATAATTGGGTAGTTATGCATGCGTGTCTATAAGCACGTGCAAATATATATTAGATGCATTTAGTTAGTATAATACACATAATATGGTCATATGCCTATATATACCTGTATGTGTGTCTGTCTGTCTCAACTGGGAGATATACTTCAAGCAGGAAACCACAAACAGGCCTTACAGTCAGCTCCAGGGAGGGCAGACTGACTGGATAGAGAGCAACCCTGCAGAGGACCGTTTTTAAGTCAGACGAGGGACGGCTTAGGCACTTACCGTATTCACATCTCCTAGACCCACACAAGAAGGAGCTAAACATTAGAGAACTGTAATTAGTTATTATTTCTGGGAGTCGTTAGAATCCTTTTCTAAAACATCAATACATCAGGCCATTCACCCTAGATAGTATTTAGTGTGAACTGGTAGAGTTAATTGCTGTCTAAAAGGTCAAGTGCCGGTAGTGATAGCAACTGAGTCAGGGGCATGTCAGCTAAACAAACAGATTTGGGCATGGAGCGCCAGCCAAGGAGGTCAGGTCTGAATGGATGGCACAGTGAAAAACCTGGAATTCCATGAAGGTGCGGGTTTTCAGGTGAAGGAAGGGGTGTCTATTGGGAGAAGGTTGTTCAGACAGCAGGTGAATGCGGCTCAGTTCATGCTGCACCAACTCACAGCTTCATCTCCAATTAGAGAGCGAGCAACTCACATGAGAAGTGCTGAGGACTCCAATCCCAGGGATGGCGAAGGGTTTCATCCTAGCACCAACTCATACTGATTGGGAGTGGCTGCCTAGGGAATCCATCATCTTGGGAAGGATTTGGAAGGTGAGCTCATGTCAACAGCAAATGATTTTGTTTGTGCTTGATTAGAAATATTTCCTTCTGTGAGGCGTGGGGTGGCACATGCGATTCATTTGCTATTCCAAGCGTAGATGTGAATATATTTAGTTTGGAGCTATAGCAGCTATAAGTATATAAAATATCTTATTAAGCAGACTTGTAAGGTGTTAAAAAGAGCGTGCTCAAATGTTGCCAACGACCATGTAAATTAGTACACACTTTCTGGAGAGCAATTTGGAATATATTTTCAAACATGCACAGCTTTGACTCTGTAAATTCAATTGTAAGAATTTCTTTTATGACAACCATCAGAGATGGGCATATTTACATTGCAAGGGTGATGTCAAAATGCAACAAAACATTTTTAAGATGTGTATTAGATAAATTCTATTTTTTAATTCAGCAAAATATTGAGGAGCAACCATTAATCATGGTTTTAAAAATATATAAAGATTGGAAAGTAAGACTCACCTCTGAATGATGGCTTATGAGTAAGTTTTTTTTCCTTCTTAATTTTCCATATGTTTCAAATTTGCTGCAATTTTAAAAAAAGGGACTCTGGCAAAAATGTAAGCCAGAATTACACACAAATTTTATCTGTAAATACATGAACAATAAATCAAGGCTTACGCTTTCTGTATTTCTGAGTTGAATTCAAAAGACAAAAACTTTATGATATTAAAGAAATGTCAAAGAAAATGAGTTTCAACTATTTAAAAATACATGCTTAGGGACAATGATGGATTTACTTCCCTCATGATCTTCATACTGTATTAGTGTTTTAGAGAATTTTGTATTTGTTCTATAAAAACAGTAATTATGTCTTTTAATTATTTAACCTGATGGCAGAAAGTATTTTATTTCTTCAACCAGGCCAGGCATAATTGCCCACGAAGCAATTTAGTAAGTTTGATAATGCATACTAATATCACCCGAAGCTTTTATTCTAATATTTCCATTAACATCTAATTTCATTTACATCTCATTAATATTTAGTTTTGGTGTATTCCCTGTGCATTTTATTTTCTTCTGTTTGGGGAAACTGTCTTTCTATCACATGCCTTTGGTAATGTCTAGAGAAGAAATCTCTATCATCAGATGCCCCTGAAGAATTTGGCTCTGTGAAGACCAATGACACGTTGAGAGTTGGCTTTCAGTATCCCTGCATGAAAAATGATGTTAAATAGGTTGTGGGCAGGGATTGCCCTCTAACTGAAGAGCTGAGTGATGGAAATTCCCTTTAGTAGTCAGTGTGCCTAATTTTCTAAATATACTTGGACAGTTTTCTTCTTAAGTCTCCCCTCCCACAGATGTGTTTCCACCAAATTAACTTCTCTTCACGTCCCTTCACCTTATTTGCTTTTCATCATTTTCTTTGACTCTTCTTTCACTCAACCCCTGTTCTATCACAGCCTCAAGGCTTTGCTGTGAAAACTACTTTATTTTTAAAATTGTGAACAATTCATTTCTCTGATTTGCCAGAAAATTTTGCATTGCTATAATGACAGTATTTAGCCATAGTAAACGTACATCTTATACTGTTCTCAATACACACCTTTTAAAGTAGCATGTTCAGATGAGAGAAACGACAGCTAATTGATAATTGGTCAAAAGGCATATTACAGAAATGTGATTATTTGTGGCTTGTTAGATTATAGGTATAATTGGAATGTCTTAAAACTAGGAATGTCTATTTGACTTTATGTATGGCTGGGAAAAATATATTTATTTTGATGGTACAATGTACTGATAGAAAATTTCAAATGTGTAAAGTTTCATTTACTGGATTGACACATTTGCAATGATATTTTTAAATGGAAATATAACTTGTTTTGTTTTTCTCTTTCTCTCACATGCCCACATACACATATACATTATATGCATACATATTCACATGTTTATCCAATGGTATTTGCTTATTTATCCTTTTTACATTCTGATAAAATTGGCTTTTGAAAACACTGGCATTAATAAAAATAGTAAGAATGCAGCACTTAGTAAAAATGCCAAGTGTGGTGAGATAAAGCATACATATTGGCAGAAAAATATTTTTTAAAAATCTGTATTAAAGATTCCTCCAAGAGACTCCTAGACTTCATGAATGACTTCAGTGAAGTTTCAGGATGTAAATTTAATGTACAAAAATCAGTTGCATTTTTATATATGAACAATATTCGAGCTGAGAACCAAATCAAGGATTCTATCCATTTATTTTAGCCACACAAATACACAAATGCATACCTAGGAATGCATTCAACCAAGGGGAACTACAAAACACTGATGAAAAAAATCGCAGATGACAGAAACAAATGGAAAAATATCCCATGCTCATGGATTGCAAGAAATAATGTTGTTAAAATGACCATACTGCCAAAAACAGTCCACAGATTCGATGCAATTCCTATCAAATTACCAATGTGATTTTTCACAGAATTAGAAAAAACAGTTAGAAAATTAATATGGAACCAAAAAAGAGCTCAGATAGCCAAAGCAATTATAAGCAAAAGTAAAAAGTTAGAGACATCACATTAGTTGACTTCAAAGTATACTACGAGGCTACAGTAACCAAAAGAGAATGGTGCTAGTACAAAAAGAGACTCAGATCAATGAAACAGAATAGAGAACCCAGAAATAAAGCAGCATACCTACAACAAACTGATCTTTGACAAAGTCAACAGAAACAAGCAATGTGGAAAAGACTTCCTCTTCCATAAATCATACTGGGTAACGGGCTAGCAGAAAAATAAACTTGGACCTCTGTCTCTTACCATATACAAAAATTAAATAAAAATGGATTAAAGACTTAAATGTACACCTGGAACTATAAAAATCCGATAATAAACGCTAGGAAAACCTCTTCTGGACATTGACCTAGACAAAGAATTTAGGTCTAAGACTGCAAAAGCAAATTCAACAAAACCAGAAATAGACAAATGGCAACTTAATCAAAGAGCTTCTGCACAGCACAAGAAACAATCCACAGAGTAAACAGACAGCCTAGAGAATGGAGAAAATATTTGTAAACTATGTATTCCCCAAAGGACTAATATCCAGAATCCAGAAGAACTCAAATCAGTAAGAAAAACAAGTAACCCTGTTAGAGTGGATAAGGACATGAACAGAAATTTCTCTAAAGAAGACATACAAGTGGCCAACAAACATATGAAAAATGCTTAACATTGCTAATCATCAGGGAAACACAAATTAAAACCACAGTGAGATGTCATCTTACCCTGGTTAGAATGGCTATTATTAAAAAGTCAAAAACTAACAGATGCTTGTGAGCATGTGTAGAAAAAGAAATGCTGACACACTGTTGATGAGAGTAAATTAGTACGTTTCCTATGGATTGGAAAACAATATGGAAAACAGCGTGGAGATTTAGTAAAGAACTAAAAATAGAACTACCATTTGATACACCAATTCCACTACTGGGTATCTATCCAAAGAAAAATAAATTGTTATATCAACATTAGGAGAAATATCTAACGTAGATGATGGAGGGGGATGGATGCAGCAAACCACCATTGCATGTGTATACCTATCTAACAAACCTGCACATTCTGCCCATGTACCCCAGAACTTAAAGTATAATAATAATAATAAAAAAAGAAATTGTTGTATCAAACACACCTGCAGTTGCATGTCTATTGCAGTACTATTCACAAGAGTCATGGAATCAGCATAAGTGTCCATCAATAGTTGGTTGAAAAAATAAAATATGGTATATATACACCATTGAATGTTATTTATCCATAAAATATATAATATCATGTCCTTTGCAGAAGCATGGATAGAGCTAGAGGCCATTATCTTAAGTGGAATAACTGAGAAACAGAAAACCAAATACCGCATGTTCTCACTTATAAATGTGAACTAAACAATGGGTACACATAGACATACAGAAACGATCACAAACAGTGGAGACTCCAGAAGGGGAAAGAACAGGGAGGACGTGAAGACTGAAATATCCATTGGGTACCATGGTCACTATTTGGGTGATGGGTACGCTGGAAGCCCAAACCTCACTATTACACAATATATCCATGTAACAAACCTGTGCATGTACCCCCGAATCTAAAATAAGATAAAAATAAATAAAATTTATATTAAACACTCTTTAACATCTTTAAGATTGTATTTATGAAAGTAAGTTTTAAAGTTAGGTGCAGTATAGAAGTTGCTCAACTTAAATACCAAATAATTTTAAAATAATGGTTATTACATTAAATGGACCTTTATAAAAATAGATTTCTCAAATGAAAGCATTTCTTTTTTGCTGATAAATTAATTGATGTGTGGAAAGTTTTTCTCTAAAATGGATTTGGATATAGAACTCTAAAAGTTTATTTTGGTTAATTTTTACCCAGGATTGTCCTGTAATTGATTTATTATTAATAATTTCCTGTGTGTCCCATGCATAAATTATGGAGATTGGGAGAAAATCATACCTTGGATATGTGTTAGTCTATTTTCATGCTGCTGATAAAGATATACCTGAGACTAGGCAATTTACAAAAGAAAGAGGTTTATTGGACTTACAGTTCCACATGGCTGGGGAGACCTCACAATCATGGCAGAAAATGAAAGACACATCTCATATGGCAGCAGACAGAAGAAGAGAACTTAGGCAAGGAAACTCCCCCTTATATAATCATCAGATCTCATGAGATGTGTTCACTATCTTGAAAACAGCACAGGAAAGACTTGGTCCCATGATTCAATTATCTGGCAACACGTCCCTCCCACAACACGTGAGAATTCAAGATGAGATTTGGGTGGGGACACAGCCAAACCATATCATTCCTCTCTTGTCCCTCCCAAATCTCATGTCCTCACATTTCAAAATCAATTATGCCTTCCCAACAGTCCCCCAAAGTCTGAGCTCATTTCAGCATTAACACAAAACTCCACAGTCCAAAGTCTCATCCGAGACAAGGCAAGTCTGTTCCACTTATGAACCTGTAAAATCCAAAGCAAGTTAGTTACTTCCTAGATACAATGGGGGTGCAGACATTGGGTAAATACAGCCATTCTGAATGGGAAAAATTGGCCAAAACAAAGAGATTACAGGCCCCATGCAAGTCTGAAACCCAGTGAGACAGTCAAATTTTAAAGCTCTGTAATGATCTCCTTTGACTCCATGTCTCATATCCAGGTCACACTGATACAAGAGGTGGGTTTCCATGGTTTTGGGCAGCTCTGCCCTGTGGCTTTGCAGGGCACAGCTCCCCTCCTGGCTGCTTTCACAGGCTGACATTGCCTGTGGCTTTTCCAAGAGTATAGTGCAAGCTGTCAGTAAATCTACCATAGTGGGGTCTGGTGGATGGTGGCCCTGTTCTCACAGCTCCACTAGGCAGTGCCCCAGTAGGGACTCTGTGTGGGGGCTCTGACTCCACATTTTCCTTCTGCACTGTCCTAATAGAGGTTCTCCATGAGGCCCCACCCCTGCAGTAAAATTTTGCCTGGGCATATAGGCATTTCCATAGATCCTCTGAAATCTAGGTGGACGTTTCCAAACCTTAATTCTTGACTTCCATGCACCCGCAGGCTGAACACCACATGGAAGCTGCCAAGGTTTGGGACTTCCCTCTTTGAAGCAAAAGTCCAAGCTGTACCTGGGCCTCTTGTAGCTATGGCTGAAGGGACTGGAACGTACCAAGTCCCTAGACTGCACACAGCAGAGGGACCCTGTGTCTGGCCCATGAAACCACTTTTTCCTCCTAGGCCTCCAGGCCTGTGATGGGAGGAGCTGCAATGAAGACCTCTGATATGCCCTGGAGACATTTTTCCCATTGTCTTGGGGATTAAAATTCAGCTCCTTGTTACTTATGCAAATTTCTTCAGCTGGCTTAAATTTATCCTCAGAAACTGAGATTCTTTTTCTATCACATTGTTAGTCTGCTAATTTTCCAAACTTCTATGTTCTGCTTCCCTTATAAAACTGAATGTGTTTAACAGCACCCAGGCCACCTCTTGAATGCTTTACTGCTTAGAAATTTATTCTGCCTGATACCTTAAATCATCTCTCTCAAGTTAAAAGTTCCACAGATCTCTAGGGCAGGGGCAAAATGCCAGCAGTCTCTTTACTAAAACATAACAAGAGTCAACTTAGATCCAGTTCCCAAAAAGTTACTCATTTCCACCTGAGACTACCTCAGCTTGGATTTCATTGTCCATGTTATTATTAGCATTTTGTCAGAGCCATTCAACATGTCTCTAGGGTGTTCCAAACTTTCCCACATATTCCTGTCTTCTAAGCTCTTCAAACTCTTCCAACTGTTGTTACTCAGTTCCAAAGTCGATTCCACATTTTGGGGTATGTTTTTAGCGGCGCCCCACTCTACTGATATGAATTTACTGTATTAGTCCATTTTCACGCTGCTGATAAAGGCATACCTGAGATTGGGTAATTTATACAGGGAAAAGGGTTTAATGAACTTACAGTTCCCAATGACTGGGGAAGCCTCACAATCATGGCAGAAGGCAAGGAGGAGCAAGTCACATCTTATATGGATGGCAGCAGGCAAAGAGAGAGCTTTTGCAGGGAAGCCTCGATTTTCAAAAACATCAGATCTCGTGAGACTTATTCACTATCATAAGAACAGTACAGAAAAGACCCATCCCCCATGATTCAGTTACCTCTCACTGGGTCCCTCCCACAACACGTGAGAATTCAAGATGAGATTTAGGTGGGGGCATAGCCAAACCATATCAAGTATATGCAAATAAATGACAAATTGTGATAGCAAAACCGGAAGTGTTACTAATGTGTAATTATGACATTGATTGCTAAGAAAAATCAATGAAACTATGGCAAATAAGCACATGAAAAGGTATTCAACACTGCTAGACTTTAGGAAAATACAGATTAAAACCACAGTAGAAGACAATATTAGAAAATCTAACATGAAAAGGAATGGCTACGCTGAACTTGATCAGACTATGGAACACTCACATCCTGCTGGTGTGACTATAAAATGGCACAGTCATTTTGGTAAAGAGTTTGGCAGTTCCTCAAAAACTGTAACATTCACTTTTCATATGACTCAGAAACCCCATTTCTAGGTACTTACTCAGGAGAACCAGAGGCACACATCCATAAAAAGATTATACACAAATAGCCACAACAGCTTTATTTGCAATTGTCCCAAACTGGAAAAATAACACAAATATCCATTAATACATGAGTGGATAAACAAAATGTGATATATCCAGGCAATGGACTACTACACAGCAATAAAAAGGAATAAACTAGTGATTCATGCCACAGAAGGGATGAATCCTAAAACAACTATGTAGAATGAAAAATTTCGCTTATATCAAATTCTAGAAAATGCAAACTTGTTTATAATGGTTGAAAACAGATTTGCACTTGGCTTGAGATGGGATGAAGTGGAAGGGATGGGAAGGAAAGATTTCAAGGGGGCAGAAGGAAACTTTGTACATGGCAGTATATAAACCTGTCAAAATTATCAAAGTGCATACTTTAACGACATGCAGTATTCTGTATGTTAAATATACCTCAACAAAGCTTTTAAAAGTACAAATAAAAAATAAAAATAGTAAAAACTGAAATATACTAGAAAATATTGGCTACCTACCCACAAATGGAAAATAATGGTTTAGAGATTTTATGGTATAGTGCCCCATTTTATCAAGCGAGAGTGACTTGTTTTCATAGGATAAGACCCATGGTCTGTCTGTCTTATGCATGACCTGCTCCGTGCCTATGCGTTAAGTTTATCTTGCTTGGTTTCCCTGAGCACAGGCTGCTCATAGCCAGTGACTCTTGTGTCCTGGATAACTGCAGCATTACATTGTTCAAGAACCGAGTCAGGCATTCTGAAATCTTTGCTCCTTTCTGTTTGTATCTGGGACTCTCGTGGTTCTTAAAAAAAAAAAAAAGAAAAGAAAAAGAAAGAAAAGAAAGCCAATATGCACAACTAATTTTTTTATACCTAATTTTAGGGTTTATTTTCTCAAGGCATTTAAGCAAGTCTGGCCATGAAGGGTGAAGTCCTTTCTCTGCCATGCTGGGGCCGAGTAATGCCCGCAGAGGGCAGACAGAGCAGGGGGATGCTGGTGATGTTTCTTGCTGGAGCTAAATACATCGCTTAGATTTTGGTCCACAGGACCACGCTCCCATGAGCCCATTGAGCGACATCTGCTACCCGAATGGGGCAATAGTGACTAAAGAGTGTTGGCATCATACTCTGTCCTGCCCAGGAGAAGCAGAGGCAGGAATGCATCCCACCAGGGAGCTGGTTCCCTGCAGTTCAACTGAGAGTAATGGACCAGCCATTGAGACTGACCGCTGGGGAGTCCACGTGTTCTCTGAGGAGTCCTGGGATAGGCCTGTGGGTGGCATCTCTCTGTCCCTGGACTCTCCTCTGTCCCTCTTGGGGCTGGCCCTGCCTGCAGGGCTGTGTGTACCCTGGCCTTGAACCACCTGCTGCTTTGCTCTTCCCACAGATGCCCACACCCACCCTGAGAAGCCTGCGTGGGGGCCTTTCTGTGGCAGCCTGCAGGGTCCGGGTGAAATGGTGGGGAGGGGAGTCTGTGACCCCTGTGGCTGGGCAGGGCCATGAGAGGCAGAGCCAGGAAGCAATCAAAGCCCACAGGGACTCCTTCCATGGTGCCAGCTTCCAGAAATCTGGGGGAAAGCAACACTTTTATTCAAGTTTTATCTTACAAATTAAAAAGGAAACAAGCAGATTAAGTTAGACTTGCTGAGTTTTAATGCAAATTATTTATTCAAAATATAGACTTTCTTTGCTTCCACCATCAGTCCCCACCCAATGCTTCTCCACTGTGGCTCCTCCAAGCAGGTGCGGGCTGGGCTGGTTTGAGGGCCTTTCTGGTGCCCTGAACTCACAGAGAAGGATGTACTGGGGTGGGGAGGCCAGAATCTGAGTCTCACCCCAAAGCTCCCTGCCCCAGCTGCAGCTCCTGCTGGAAATAGTGGGCCCCTTTCCTGTGCCCTGTGTGTGGTGCATGTTTCCCTAATATTGGAAGAGTTTTCCTAGTAGTCCTTGGGATTAGAATCAGAAACAATCCCAATTTTCATTGCAGGAGTGGATGTACTTTGTTTTTTACAAAACATCCCCCATCTTCATTGGGTTAGTTCTGTTCCAGGTGCTCAGTGGGGACTAGTGTGTGTCTAACTGTCCTCTAAAGGATCAGATGTCACACTCATTTCTGTCGAAGGCAGGACACGGCACCAAGGGGACCCTTATTCTCATTTAGCATTAAGTACAGACACATGGGCTGGGCGCGGTGGCTCACGCCTGTAATCCCAGCACTTTGGGAGGCCGAGGCA
>PVKV010004467.1:78823-127894 GCA_004027835.1 Alouatta palliata
AAACCCCGTCTCTACTAAAAATACAAAAATTAGCTGGGCATGGTGGCACGTGCCTGTAGTCCCAGCTACTTGGGAGGCTGAGGCAGGAGAACTGCTTGAACCCAGGAGGCGGAGGTTGCGGTGAGCCGAGATCGCGCCATTGCACTCCAGCCTGGGTAACAAGAGCGAAACTCCGTCTCAAAAAAAAAAAAAAAAAAAAGTACAGACACATGTCTGCTTTGTTGCCATCTGAGAAGAGCTTGCTCTGGATCGTCCTGAAGCCATCGGGTTGGGTGGGTATTTAGTGGTGCTGGGTATTACTGAAGCTTTGACCCTTCCCATTTCAACATGAATATGACATCTGTTTTCAGCATATTTTGTTTTTCTCACAAAGGACTAAGACTCAGCCTTTGCTAAATTCTCATTTGCAGAGGGCAAGTAAAAAACAAACAAAAATTGCATTTGGGTCCTTATAAGAAATACACCAATTTTACCCTGACTCTTCCCAGTAGTGTGATTGTTTTGAAGTTTGAAGGGTGAAACACACACACGCACCACACACACCTTCAAGCATGAAAAGAATTAAGTCAGGCACCGTGAGAAGAGACGTGACTGAGAAGAGAGGCTCTGAGGGCTGACAAGCCTCTTCTTTATTCTCCGGAACTAATTGCGTCAGTTGACACACAGGCATTGGGAAGAGTGAAATTCTGACAGCCTAATTTGAGCTTGCAGTTCCAATGAGATGTACATAAGGCACTTGTTATATTTAGTGACAATCAGTGTCATTTTCTGTTTAAAAGCAATCCATTGATTTGGTTGCCTGTGAGCGCAGTGGCCCTTTGACGTGAATGACAACGCTTCTTTCGGAGTCTAGCTATGGTTGGGATGGTCTGGAGGCCAAGATGATAGAGGAGAGGGCCTGGCTGTCAAGCCGGTTCAGGGGACATGTGGGGCAGGGCCTGTGAACATTGCAAATAGATGTGACAATCCTACATTTGACAGTAAAAATGAGGTTCACGTCTGGCCTTGATGATGATTTCCCCCAGAAGTGCCAAGATTTTAATTTGCAGAGATTCAAATGGTGATTTTTTTTGGATTATAGTCCAGCCTGTTGTAGTTTTAAAGTAGATAGAGAAAACCTAAATCTTTAAGGATTTAGAGGAAATGCTGAGTGTTAGAACAGAAAACAAACAGATAAATAAATAAATAAAGCAAGAAGGCCAGCAGGACAGATTTTGCCAGTAGGTGGCAACATCAAACCATGCCAGAACAGCTTCCTGGCACTGTTCTAATGGGGAGATTACAGCTGTATAAAATTTCCTGTTGGCATAGAAGGTGAAGTCAAGGGTTGTAATAAAGACCACTCTGAGTCTTTGAAAATGCCGCATGTCAGCAGCAACTAAAACTGACCCTTTAAGAAGAAAAAAACCCTTAGGAACGAGGACGCCAGAGAGGGTATGAATCAGTGTCCTAGTTGAAATAGTGTCTGATGTCATGGGTGAAAATGAGCACACGCATCTCAGCTGTTTATCCCAGCCATAAAGTGGTCGCATTCATTAGGTGACTGAAAATTTCATATAATTATAAAAGAGAGGGCCATATGAGAGAAAGATGTATGCAGCTTATTCCTCAAAAAGATATCGAGATATCGAATATATTTTAAATAACATACTTTCTAAACTTTGATCTAATTTTTTTTCATCCCCTCTCCAAAGGAATCTTGGTACTTGGAACGGCAAGGACTGTTCAGGTCAAGGTAGTATGTAATTACATTGCCAGATGGGAAACTATTTCTGCCAACCACGCTTCTAATTTAGTCTTTTCCTTTATCCAGTACTAAATTGACTCTACTTAATAGAGCCACATACCGCCAAAACCACCACACTGCCTGTGTAGCATTCTGATTTGGAGCTCTCTCATAACATTTCAGAGGAGCCACAATTTTAGATTGAATGAAGAAAAAATAGCAGTATTATAAGAATGACTAAGCTCAAAAGAGACTGCAAAAGATTTAAACAAAGTGTAAACTAGGCTGAAATGGGACTCTGACCCTGAAAACTCTCGCCGGGAAGATGTGAGGAGACCTTCCAATTGGCGTGTTGTGCATCGAAGCTGAGATTTCCTTCATGTCAAGCCCGAACTAGCCCAGCAAGATTTTCTTTTCTCCAAAATCTTAATGGAACCCATTTATTCCCCCCTTACTGAGAGTGACGATCAGCTAAGGCCTACATAAAAGCCCTTCTCCCCCAAATCACTGTAGTTTCAAGCCAATGAAATGTAATTGAGTCACAGATGTGCTAGTTTTCTACTCCAGCCATCCAGCAGAGAGGGCTTTGGGATCTGGCTTCTCTCCAGAGGGGTTCGCCAGCTCTTATTTCTTAGGGGATGTAAAGTTGGGGATAGAAATATAGGAAAAGAAAGCTTAGAAAACTGAGGTCAGAGAGAACTCAGAGGAACTCGAGCGTGGGTAAAGGCAGAGCTCGCACAGGGGGCATGGTTCTGGGAACCTCTAGTTGCTTCATCTTATTTTCTACCTTGTCAGAGTAACTCAACCGTGACCCTGGACAGAGGCCTGTGGAGGCAATTATTTTTCGAAGGAATTTAGGATTGGTTCATCTCATAAATTTTGGTAGCTAAATTCTCCTTTTTCTCATATGTGCCCCAAAACTAACACCACTTTATTGGCAAATCCCTGAATTCACCCATGCCCCCTGACTGCAATGACTGCTCCGGGCATGAACTGTTCCCGCTGTCTCCTTCGGGGAAGAGTCTGGACTTGAGCTAGCCACTCTGTGTGCATCTCAGGTCCTCCCTTTGTAGCTCTGGCTCCTTTCCCAATCCAGACCTGGCCAGGCCATGCTGATGTCACGCTTTGGAGACTCCTTCCTACAAGGCATCTCCTTTTAGACACACAGAGAGGAAGAGTGGTCCTCAGGCTCTGAGCTCTCGTCTGTGGTTGTAGACAGTTATTCCAGCACTACTCCACAACAGTCCTTCTCTTTTCAGTCCTCTGCATCTGATTCTGTCACCCTTTGCAAATTACTCATGGCCTTGGCCTGTTGACCTCTAGCATATTCTGACCATGCAAGCGCCTCCCTGACGTCACAGGCCAGAGATGCAGGGTAAGAAATGGACAGAAGTCTTGCAGCACAAAAGTCTTGAAACTTTGTTCCTGGGTATACCACACACCCACACATTCTATCCTTGCCCGGACAATGTCTGTCTGACTCTGAAAGCAGGAAGCATTCCCCTTTCAAAGCCTGACCCTTCCAGTTGGCGTCTCTATCTTCTTTAAGATCTTACTCTCTTAGTTTTGCCTTTTATCTCTCTTTTACCTTAAAATTCTCCCTCACCACTTGATCTTTCTCTGTGTCTACAGATACAGTTAAGTATTTCACTTGAGAAAGAAAAGGATTTGTCTTATCCCAAGATGTCAGGAATTACTTCTAACATCAAAATTACGGTCTTTTGTCTGGAAATTACCTCAAAAAGTCCACATCTGTCCTCTGAACTTTTGGCACTAGTCACATGTTTGGTTTCTTGATTTCCATTTGTGCCACTCCATTCTATTCCTCAAATATCAACATAAATGATCTCCTTAAAATATACATTTATGATGTCACTTCCTGGCTTAAAATAATCCAATGTGTTCCAACTACTTTCAGAATAAATACACATGTGAGTCCTGTTGTGGCAGGAAGTGGGGCTGTGCCTGGTGCTTCCCTGGACTCTGTGCTCCTGTAGGGTGCTGGGTGTCCTGGATCACCCCTGTAATCCCAGCACTTTGGGAGGCCAAGGTGGGAAGGTCCTCTGAGTCCAGCAGTTAGAGACCAGCCTGGGCAACATGGGGAATACTGTAGTCCCAGTTACTCAGGAAGCTGAGGCAGAAAACTCACTTGAGCCCAGGAGGTCAAGGTTGCAACAAGCCATGACTGTGGCACTGCATTCCAGCCTGGGTGACAGAGAAAGAGACTGTCAAAAGAAAGAAAGAAAGAAAGATGGAAGGAAGGAAGAAGAAGGAGGAGGAAGGAAGGAAGGAAGGAGAGAGGGAGGGAAGGAAGGAAGGAAGAAAAAGGAGGAAGGAAGGAGGGAGGGAAGGAAGGAAGGAGAAGAAGGAGGAGGAAGGAAAGAAGGAAGGAGGGAGGGAAGGAAGGAAGGAAGGAAGGAAAAGGAGGAGGAAGGAAGGAGGGAGGGAAGGAAGGAAAGAAGGAAGGAGAAATCTCCTCTATGGAGACATACCAGTCTACTGTGATTATCCAGATACAGAGAGTTCTTTGCTTCCCAGAGACTTCACAGTTGCTATTCTCTGTCCAAGAGTACTGTTCCCATCACTCCTCTTGGAGGGTCTCCCCATCCTCCTGCCCTCTAATTTTACAGAACATGCTTCATCCCTTTCTAGCACTTACTTATCACAAGATATAACTTATTAATTAGCAAAGTGGTCTAGCTTCTGTCCCTTCCCCTAAAATAGCTCCATGAAGGCAGTAATTCTTTATTTTTGGTTCACACTTGTGTTTCTTGTACCCAATTAATATGTTATCTATTGTACTAAACACATTCGATATAAAATTCATTAAACATTAGATTAATAAATGAATGGATGAACTAATGAACCCTCTGACCTCAAGCAGCCATATGTTGTGTGCCAAATGCCCTTGATCCCTGCTAACTAACTCTGCTGTCATCCACTGAATGCTCACTCTCCTCCATTCCATCATTTCAACTTGAGCTGATTTTTAAGGCACAGACCCCCTCTCATCTATTTTCTTTGCCCCTGTCCTCATCACTTTAGACTAAGGTCATCTTCCCTTTCCTCTGAGTCATGGTATATCACCTTGTACTATTTATGAGAAGGTACCTTTTTATGAAAATACACTTTATTCTCTCAGCTGGATTATGAGCCTTGAGGACAAAAGCCATGTTTAATATCTTTTTAATTTCCTAGAGCTCTTTGGCACTGTGATGGTGGACTGATAGATTTGAAAAGGAAGACTCTGCCTGAGTTCACTTCCATCCAGATGAAATAAGTATGAGATGAGTACCTGTGACTTTCCTAATCTGTATATATTTTTCTTTGCGATTTCCTTGTAGTGTGATGGAAAAGAGGGAACTTTAACATAGCAGATGATATGCAATGTCTTTAGCAGGTATGAGAAATATAGGCTGACATGGTGTGTAAGAATGAGGTGTCAGCAATCCCGAGGGTTCCATCTTCGGAGGAGAAATCATTTCTCTTTTCTTTCTAATCTCACTAGTGAAGTTGAAAGCTGCTTAGCCATGAAAATCAGTGAAGGGCAGTCAGGTAAGGAAGGAACGTGTTTCCAAGTTTGAATCAGAAGAGATTCTTGAGTGGGGGCTCAGGACATCACGGTGCAGCATGGTCTCCATACAGGGCTACAATGCTAGATTCTGTGGACATGACAGTGGTGCCGCCCAGTGAGTTTGTTCAGGATATTTCAATCATGTAATGATGTGATCAGCGTGAGGATGTAATCATAATCAGTTCAGTGCCGCTCAGTGTTGGAGAAAAAAGTTTTGAAATGAATCCAGATGGCTTTGTGGCTTAGCTGTGATTCAACTAGGATGAATGGCAGAAACCCCTTGTTACCACTCAGGTGCTCAGGAGGCTGTGAGGTCTAATCAAGTCGTTCTTGAACAAGGTATGAAAGGCCAGTGCTGAGAATCGAGGATTAAAATGTAACACAAAACAGAGACATTTTGGATGAGTTAGAAATTGAGGTACAAGTTCAGAAACCATGATTTTAGAAAGGCAACAGGATTGCATCCAATATGAACCAGCTGGGCTAAAGCCAATCAAACTAGAGTTGGAAGCAAATGTTAAGACGGAAGTCAGAAGAAAGGACAAGACAAGAGTGTGAGAGAAGAAATTCCCCAGCCTCCTGCCTCTCTAAGAGAAGAGAGACTGAATGAATTTGTTTGTTACTATGCTATCCCCTCAAAACGTTTACCTATTGAGAAAAATCCAGTCTATTCACTTGATCAACACTTTATTGAGAAGCAATCGTGTGCCAGGCACAGTACTTGTCCCGTGAGACTCATCAGTGAACACAATGGAGAGAGAATGCTGCCCTCCAGGAGTTTATATCCTAAAGGCGGTGGTAGAGGCTTAAAGACACAAAGCAATGGAAACATGATACATCTAGATTATAGTATGTTAAAAGACAGTGAGTGCTATGAAAAAAATACATAAAAAGTAGGGAGGGATGGTTTGGATGCGGAGATTAGAGAGAGGAGGGACTTGCAATGAACAACTCATTGAAATGTGCATGTGGACCTATTTTATTTTTCTCCTGATTTTCCCTTTTCAGGGTGTCAACTACTTTGGGATGGAACATAGGTAACATAACACTGTTGTGATTGCCAGTCTTCATCTAACCCAGGCCAGCTTGTTTCTCACAGAGGAAACTGTCTGTGACCTAAATGCATATGATGACACTGTGAGTGTATCAAAAGAAGGTGTAAAAACTGTGGCCTAGGTGTCAAAAGCCATCTTCAATGGCATTACTAGCAGGTCACATATACTATTGGTACTCGGGGTTCCCTTCCCTGGTGAGAACATTGTAAAGTTGACCTGGTGGTTATAGGTCCCAGTGGGCTTGGGTGCGAAGGAGGAATATCTGTGACTCTCAACCTCATTTTTATAACCTGAAGGGACATTTAATTGGAGTTACGTTTATTGTCCGCTGTCATTAATCACTTAAAGGATTGTTTCCAAATGGATTGTTAAACAAACTGAGTCTGTGTTTTATCAGGAACCAGAGCGTTGTGACACAAGGACTCTGATGGGCATGATGGGAACAAGATCATGGTTTGAAACAGTGGGTAGAAAAGAGATCTGGTTAACCCCAGAGCTAAGGACCATGGCCAGATGTGCACATGCTCACATCATGGCCACATGAAACTAGAAATGTGGAGGTGAAATAGACTCTAAAGGGTGGCCCATGGCTCTCCCTGACGTACTCTGGATGGTATATTTTCAGATGCCTGTGTCTTTGGGATATTATCCATGTCATTGCTAGTGTCTGACACACTACCTGAGTGGAAGCATTAGTTTCTGTGGAATAAGTCTGATATTACAGGCAGGTGAAGAGGCTCATGAGATGATGATATTACACTGACAGGCAGTCACCTCAATATTTGGGATGGAACAGTAAGTCAGGAATAGAGGCTGGATGGGCCCTGAGCAGGGTCTTTGGCCTGACATGGTCCTGCCTTAGACCTGCACAGGGTGTTGCTCTAGCTCTAATAAAACACCACAGACTAGGTGGCCGTAAACATCAGATATTTATTCCTCACAGTTCTGGAGCCTGGGAAGTCCAAGATTAAGGTGCTGGCAGATTTGAACTTTGGCCAGACCCACTTCCTGGTTTGTAGGTGTTCCTCTTTTGGCTGTGTCTTCACATGGTGGACAGGGGCAAGGAAGCGCTCTGGGGTCTCTGAGGGCACTAATTCCATTCATGAGGACTCCATCCTCACCACCGAATCACCACCCAAGGCCTCACCTCCTATGCCATCAATCTTGGGGTTGAGAATTTCAACTTAGGAATTTGGGGCAACTGTAAACAATGGGTCCATTGCAAAGGTGCAGCTCTGAGCTGGTGGTACCAGCGGCTGAGTAGGGGAGACGTCTCTCTGGGAAAGACACAGCTCCTGGGCTGTTTACCTTCCCGTTTGCTCCTTTTCTTCCATAACCCCGGTCATAGTTAATTTTATGTCAACCTGACTGAGCCACAGGGTGCCTTGACATTGAGTCAAGTATTATTCTGGGTGTGTCTGTTTTGGACCAGATGAACATTTGAATCCATAGACTGAGTGAAGCAGATGGCCCTTCCCAATGGCACTCAGTCATCAGTCAAAGGGCTGAATGGATCAAAAAGGCTGACCTTCCATGAGAAACAGGAAATTCTTCCTCCTGCTTGCCTTGAGTGGGGACATTGGCTCGTCCAGACTTCAGACTGTGTTGACATGGGAGCCCTGGGTCTCCATCTTGCCAACTGCAGGTAGAGGGACTTGTCAGCCTCCCTAAGCGTGGAGCCAGTTTTTTACAATAACCTACTTTCCATCTATCCTAGGGGCTCTATTTCTCTGGAGAACCCTGGCAGATACAACATCCCTATTATTTCATCTTTTTCTAACATATTTAAACTTTAAGTTTGCTTTTGCATAAAGAAATGTGTGGGTAAAATTTCATGTAATTGGGGGATTATCATAACCCAGTCAGCTTTCAGTCAATAGTGTCCACTAGAAGGAAAGAAAGAGAAATACTCCGGTGGGCTGGAGGAACTAGCTTGATCTTTTATTAGGAAAGGATGCCTGTAAAGGGGAAAGGCATGACAGCAGGGAAAGGTGGGAACTGCAAATGTGAGGAACACAGCCCACAGATTTTCTGAATAAAGTTGGTCAAAGCTACTCATATAGCTTAGTTTAAGAAATGACTTCCCAGGCGCCAAGGTTCACACCTGTAATCCCAGCACTTTGGGAGTCTGAGGTGGGCAGATCACCTGAGGTCGGGAGTTGGAGAACAGCCTGGAGAAACTCCATCTCTACTAAAAATACAAAATCGGCCAGGTGTGGTGGCACATTCCTGTAATCCCAGCTACTCAGGAGGTTGAGGCAGGAGAATCACTTGAACCCGGGAGGCAGAGGTTGCAGTGAGCTGAGATCACACCATTGCACTCCAGCCTCGGCAACAAGGGCGAAACTCCATCTAAAAATAAAAGAAATGACTTGTGCATTTGGACAGATACTGTGTGTATTGCACTGCTGCAGATACAGCTAGAGAAGGGGAGAGTTAGAAAAAAGCCTTGAATTTCAGACTCAGCCTCTCGGAGTGAAGCTGCCCCTCTTAAAGACAAGTCCTGTGTGAGCAGCGAACCCATCATCTCGCCACAAGCAGAGTCACAGCAGTGCTTGCCACCCTTGCAGCCTCTGTTCCTCCCCTTTTTACCCATGTTAGCAGCCTCTCCAAGGTCAGGACCCCAGCTTTGCACTCTGTATTCCACTCACAATCTCCTGAACTACTAATTTATTCCTCGCTGCAGAATTATTCCTATCAGGATGCAAACATGTTCTAACACTGCCCTTGAAAAGCCCCTTTCCTTACCTCAAGTGCCCTTCCAGCTAAAACTCAATTGTCTGTTCTCAGTCACAGCAAGACATTTCTAGAGAACTGCCTGTGTTTTTGTCTTCAGTTCTTCACCTCTGATTCACTCTGCAGCCCAATCTGATACAGCTGCATTTCTGTGTGCCACTGAAACAGCTTCTGTGAGGACACTATGGCCACGTGGCCAGAGCCTGTGGTCACTCCTCTTATCACTGCACAGTTGATAGTTCAGTCATGTCTGACGCAGTGGACTTCTTTCATCTACAGCAGTGGTTCTCGAATGAGTATAATTTTGCCTCCCAGGGGTGCCTTGACCATGCCTAAAGGCATTTTTCATTTTCCCTCATGGTGAAGGGAAAACTCCTGCATCTGGCGTGTAGAGGCCAGGGAGTCCCCACAACAAAGTCCTCTCTGGCTCAGTGTATCAGAGGTGCCAAAGTTTCCTTTCATTTGCAACTGCCTGATGAGTTCACTGGGTCTGCCTCGGTCCCATGTGCTGGCTTGTCTTCTAGATAACCTCTGGATATTTGGTTTTTATAAGGTTTGGTCTGTACGTCATTCTCTGTCTGCATTCTCTCCGTAGCTCAGTGAATACATTTTCGTGTTTTAAATACGAGTATGCTGATGACTGTAGTTCTAAACACCCTGATGACCTCTAGATGCGTATGTCTAATTGCTTACTTGGTATTGCTATTTGAATAAGAGACATCAGGAACTTAATATGTACAAAATAGAGGTGGAATTGCTCTACTAATCCCACAGTTCCTTCTCTGCTTTCCCACTTCCTAGCGAATTGTACCACAACTTGCCCGGTGCATAAAGCTCTAGGTGTCCTCCTGGATTCCTCTCTTTCCAGAGTGTCCTGCAGTGAATACATCATCCAGTCCTGTGAGTCCTTTTATAAAATCTTTCCTGCTCTATTTATAAAATATTTCCTTTAATTGAATTTTCTCTGGCTCCGTGTCTGCTCATCCAAGACACCCTCAAATAAACATTGCCTGTATCACTGCAGTTGCTTTCGGCTCATGATTCTGCTTCTGCTCTGGCCCTTTTGCAACCTACTCCCCATATAGCATCCCTAAGTAATATTTCAAAATTATAAATCACCCTAATGTACAGTGGCTCCCACTGCACTCACAAAAAAGACTCCATCTCCTTCCTGGGCCCGCCGCCCTGAATGGTCAGGCCCCTGCCCGTCTCTCTCACAGTGTTCACCATGTGTCAGCAACCATGGTACTGATGTCAGGAATGGCCCCAAATATTGCCCGTTCTGGATTCATTGCTCTGCAACGTGATCTTGAAGCTCCTCCCATGAAGAGACGACATCTGTTTGTCATGGATCGGCTTGACCCTGTGACTAGCTCTCACTCAAGGAATGCAGCAGAGGTGATATGGTGTCACTTCTGAGTCCAGGAAACAAGAGACCAAGTGTGCTTCTGCCAGCCCTTCTGGGTTACTATCCAGCCCCCATAGTGCTGCCCACTGGAGGATGAGAGACTGTGTGGAGGAGAGAGGAGCTGCCACAGCCAAGACCATTCAAGATCCAGCAGCTGATCACTAGCACACCAGTGAGCCCAGAGAGGGCCAGAAGAGCAGCCCATCCACACCTGCCCAAATTGCCGACTCTCAGAAGTGTCAGCCAGTCAACAGTTGCTGTTTTAAAATACTCGAATAGGTCATTATATAGCATATCTTCTGGCCTGACCCAGGCCCAGAAGCCTATAGTGAGGAAGAAGGTGTGGTTTCCTTTTACCTTTTTTCTATGAGTTGGGAGAGGATAAGAGTCCTGGGAATGTCAAGGTCTTGGTTGACTGGTGCCCTTAAAATCTGGCATTGATGCCCTGGTGTTTGGGACTTGCAGGCCGCACTTGTGATCCTTTCAAGACAGCCCACCCTTTGCTGCACCTCAAGGTGATGCCTCCTCTCATCTGCATCTTGGGGTACACTTCACATGGACCCTTTCTGTGGATGTCACCTGTCCCTGGAAGGCTGTGGTTTAGGATGAACTCTTTATGACAGTTCATGGGCTACTTTCCATGGTGACCGTGCTGGCCCATGTGGGGCACTTGGCCAGCCACTGTCAAGGAGTTCATCTTTCCTTGCTATTCATCACAGCTATCTCCATCCACCTGTTGCCTTTACATATTTTCTCATTAGGGTCAGGTACTCAGTCTGTATGTCTTTTAAATGTTATGGGATGAAGGCTGTGCTCTCCTTAGGAGAAATACAACCGTAGCCTGGGTGCATAGGACATTGAACTCTTAAAAACGTTCTCCAAGAAGACCTTCACCATCAGTGTTTTTCCTCCCTTCTTGATCAGTCACCTGAACACAGGCTGAGAAGAGCTCTAGATTTTTTGTTTTGTCCCTGCCCTGTTTGCCGTGGCTTGTGTTTCTCTTTAGAACACAGGAGGGATGCTTGGAACCCGTTATCCTCAGAAATTCTGACTAGGAAGACCGGATTTAACATATTTAACATCACAGTTTCTTAAAAGACAACTTAGATCTGATCACTGAGCAAACCAGTGTTAGGAGAGGGTAAAAGGGTCACCTGAACGTGTCAGGGTTAGCCAGGGTGCCATGGCGGGAATCAGGAGGCTCTCAAGATGTGGGAAGGACCAGGCTGAATGCTGGAGGGTGCAAGACAAGGAACGCCCATAGCAGGGCACCAAACACATGCCCAGAATAAATCCAACTAGTCTAATGTTCATGACAGTGATCTACGATGTTGTTACTCTTATTTTATACATGAAACAGAGGTTTACATGTTCGTTATTTTTACTCATTTCTAGGCGAAAGAGAGGGCACGTATTTTGACTGATAACATTTATCAAAATATTATCACCCAGTAAATGTGCATTTTGTTTTCTGTATTCAATTTGATAAATAATTTTAATGACTGTTTTGTTCATTACTTGTACTCCGATGAGTAGAATAATTAATTTTAACACCCCCTATGTTACTTACTTTAACTTTCATGATGCATTTCACACAGAAATCTCATTTACCTGGTGATGGATAAGCAGCATCAGTATTGAAAGAAATGGACCGTTCTGCTTCATGCCCATCTTCATATATTCAAAAGGGTTCCCAGTCTGGGCCATTAAAAATAATTCATGAGAATATCCAAATGTGCTCCCTGTTTTTCCCAATCCTCTCCCTAAATCCTTCTCAAGTGACCTCACTCTTGTCGACTCCCCATCATCTTTTACACAAATGCATTACCATGTATTTATGTGATATTTATGTATTTTTTATGTGTATTTATATTTATGTATTTTTCTGTATATATTTATGTATATATTTTATGTATATTTATATTTATGTATTTTTATGTGATATTTATGTGTATTTATGTAAATATACCATGTGATATTTTGGCTCTCTGAGCAAATATTCACTCAGAATGAAGCAAAAACACTCAGTGTAAGATCCCAAGGGAAACCAATCGTGCACCCGTTATCTGACTGCACACAGAGAATGTAGGAACAGTTGTCAAGTGCTTTTTAGTCTATGTAGAGATAAGAGATTTCCCTCTCACCTTCCAATTTATCATTGCCCATTGGAATGTTTATCCAGTGTCAGGAAAACAACCTCAGGCATTCATTTTCTACTTTAATAGCCTGACAGTTACAGGTGGCCAAATGGCTTTTATGTTTTCAGATAGCCCCATTGTCATTATTTTAACTGTCTGTTGATTAGATATTACTTGGTGTAACAGCCTGGACTGGGTTTTTAAAATATATGACATGACACAATCAGAGTTGAGGTTTTAGATGATTTGGACTGAATGGTGCTGGATTCTACCCTGCTCAATCAGATTGTGCCTTTTCCGGGCGGCGGAAACGTGCATACATTACAGTCACAAGATCAGCCTTTCATATCAGAACTAATGGGATGCAGAGTTTAAACAAAAAATAATCCCAGCAACGCTGTCAGCATTCATATCAGAGTAGCAGCTGGGCGAACATGCTGCCTCCCTTCTCTCTCCAAACCTGTCTACATGTAAGATGTCAAAGGGTCACAGTTGCTTACAGCTGCGACTCCCTGAGATCTTTCATCAGGATAACCAGCTTCGAGGTGATGCCATCTGTCTTCATTTATCTCTGCAGATTGTCCAGTTTAGAAAAATGAAATGTCTGTCTGAGTTAAGATTTTTGGATAGTCAAAGCCAAGCTGAAATCTCTATCAATTAATTTTTCCCCCATGTTATAGCATAAACTGCTTTAATACAGTAAACAGCAAGTGTAAGCAAACACAGTGAAAACACAGAAAACACCTTGCTTTAGAAATAAGACAGAAATAAATTCTTCTGATGGCAATTATTCATATTTCCTGTGTGTATGACTTGCAAAAAAAGCAGCCCCTGTGTCCTGATGAACTGATCGTTGTCTGAGGGCTGCAGTTATGAACGTCAGCCTGCGGTGTCAACAGTACAGCACAGCTGTCTGCTAGGAGTTTTCCTCAAGGTGAGGAAGCCAAGAGTACATTCTAAAATTGAAATGGCATCAGGGATATTAGATCCACAAAATATAATTACTTGAACTGAAAACTGACCTGGTCACAAGAACAAATGCACCATGTGATATAACAGCATTTTAGGAGGTCTCTAAAAGAATTTGCTTTCCTATGTGCTTACTCAGGCAGCTGTGATATTCACCAGCCACAGAGCCCTCCTCACCCGGAGCTGTTTTTATTGCAGATAATAATTCTGACTCAATTTCTTTATATCCACTGTTCGAGACACATATTAAAAAGTTTCTTATAGCCATCACCAATATGAAGCAAATGCAAAACCTTAAAAAAGAATTCGACCATTGCATGGGTCAAAGAATGTTTAAAGAAGCATATATCAGGCAGTCATTTTAAGAGTGTTTTTCTCCGCCTTTTTCTATTCCTAGATTTTTTTTCTTCTTGCTACTGGACCAGCCCAAAGGAAGCAGCATAAATGTGATTTATGATAGCAGGAGGCTGCACTGTTGGTGTGATTGCAAGCATTGCTGCTATTTAATGTAGTGACATATTATGTAATGCATTAACATATTATAACATATGAACCATCGTTATCAAAAGATATCTGAACACAAAGCATAAGCTAGTCATCATTTTGGAAAACAAAGCAATCCTTGAAGGTCCCTAAAGGGCAACACAGAGGATGAGTAAGTAGTGAAACAAGGATAAGGTTCACAAGATTTCATGCTTATGGAAGGAGGACAGATTGAAGAGGACAGGCGTAGTGAGTGACTGTTCCAGTACAGGTACCCTGAGAAGGAGCAGGAAAGCCCAGCTACCTCTATTCAAGCACAGTCTTCCTATTTATCAGTTTTTACTGAGAACAACCCTGGAAAAAGACAACGTATTCTGAAAGAATCAAATGAGATATTTAGAGGAGATTGGATTAAACTAAAAAGTGTTTGTTTCTCTTATGCTACATTTTTCTTACTGTCTAGATATATGATCATAAATATCCCAAAAAACATTATATAAAAATATTCAGTTTTTAGAATCTATAAATTGTATTCTTTTCCAAAATTATTTTTAATGTCTGTCTTATTTCCAGCCAGATCATCAGCACCAATCGACATGATACTTTAAATAATAAAAATAAAGCTTGTTATAGGACAGCCATAAGTAGCTGCTCTGTTTTTGACCTGAGATGATCTACTTAATTCACAAGAAAAAAAATCATATTTTATCAAAGGGTATTGCATTAACAGTATGTGGGTCTTCCTTTACAGACAGAGGTCATCTGACCGTCTGGATTTTAATGTTTTTGTCATTTTTGTGGGACACTGAGATAATGATTAAGCAGTTCTTCAGTTGAAAAACATTTGTTATGTACCTCCTATAGGCCAGACACTGTATCAGATACTGAGAATATAAAGAAAATGGATGATAGATTCCTACTTTCAAGAGATAATCAATGAATGCTCATTACTGATGATAATATTGTTTATTCATCTCATGTAATACTAGTAGAAATAGCAATCTAAAATCTACCATTGTTTTACTTTCCACTCTAGAGTGGTGATATGGTTTGGCTGTGTCCCCACCCAAATCTCTTCCTGAATTCCCAAGATGTTGTGGGATGGATCCAGTGTGAGGTAACTTAATCATTGGGCATGCCTTTCCTGTGCTGTTCTCATGATAGTGAATAAGTCTCATGAGATCTGATGGTTATATAAAAACAGGTGTTTCCCTGCACAAGCTCTCTTCTCTTGTCTGCCTGCTGCCATGTGAGATGTGCCTTTTACCTTCCGCCATGATTGTGAGGCCTCCCTAGCCATGTGGAACTGCAAGTCCAATCAACCTCTTTCTTTTGTAAATTGCCCAGTCTCGGATATGTCTTTATCAGCAGTGTGAAAATGGACTGATACAAGTGGTTATTTTATTTTGACCATTTTAAGATCACACGCTCTTTCCATTCATTCATTTATTCTTCACGTATTCATTCTGCAACTGTTTGATACCTTTGGGCCTAGTGTATTTGGGCAATGTGGATAAAATGTGAATGAGAAAAAGGCCGTCTTCAGGTGTCACCTGTCATCTGGTTTTCAAAGGAAGAGGGAGGCTGCATTTCAAAATAAATGGGTAATAAACCAAATTTTCAAGGGAAAATCTAAAAATGGGGTTATAATTGGGGGTGTTTCACAGAGGAATGATAACAAAAAAAAATCCTCATTTTTGTCCCCTTTTTTCAAATCTTCCCTTTTCCTTATGTGATAGTTGGGCATAGAGAGATTTTAGATCAAGAGAAATATTTAAGACTTTTTATTTCTTCAAGTCCTCTCCTCTCTGTTGTTAACATTGCCCCCTTTTTACTAAATCTGTGTAATGTTTGTTTTCTTTTTGTCCAGTGCTTTTCACATGTACGTTTTTATGGGGGGTCAGCAGGTGTGCTGGGGCCTGCATGAGAGGGGGGAGCTCACACACAATTTATGAGGAACAAAGGCCAAAATCTGGACAGTGAAGAGTGAGCAAAATTCTTTGCATTTTGTTTCTATATCTGTATGTAAATATCTATAACAAACTATGTGCCTACACCTCTGTCTATCCGTTTCTCTGTCTCTATTTCTGTCTCTCATTCTCTCTGGAGGAACAATCAGCATGACAGTGGTCAGAGAGTAGAAGGCCCCTTTTATATTTCATAATCTAAATTTTGGAAAGTATAAAAATAAGCAACACATATAACTTTTTCTGTAGTTATATTGAGATATGATCCACGTACCATGCAACTCACTCATTTAAAGTGTACAATGAAACATTTTTAGTTTATTCACGAGTTGTATAACCATCACAACAATCTAATTTTAGAGCATTTTAATTTCCCCCCACCCAAAACCCTATGCTCATTAGCACTCACTTCCCTGAACCTTACTCCCTAGCCTTTGGCACACATTTTCCCTCTCTATGGATCTACCTACTCTTTTTATTTCACATAAATTGAATCATCTGGTATGTGGTCTTTTGTGACGGGCTTCTTTCAGGTAGCATAATGTGTTCAGGGTTCATCCAGGTTGTAGCATGGATCAGTGCTTCATGCCTTTTTTTTTTTTTTTTTTTTTTTGCCAAATAATATTCCATTGCACACATATTACCACTTAGCATTATTTCCACTTTTTGGATATTACAATTAATACTGCCATGAACATTTATGTACACATTTCTGTGCAGACATTTGTTTATTTCTCTCGGGTATATATTTGGGGGTGGAATAGTTGGTATTATGATTTAAATGTGTTCCCCAATAAGCACTTGTTGAAAACTTAATACCCCATGCAACAGTGTTGGGCGGTAGGGTCGAAGGGGAAGTGTTTGGGTCTTGAGTGCTCAGCCCTCATTAATGGATTAATGTGGGTTATAAAAAGAGCTTGGGGCTGTGACTTTGATCTTTTGCCCTTTCTTGCCTTTTCATCATCCAGCATGCAATGAAGTATGTAGCTAACAAGGTCTTTGCCCGAGCTGGCACCTTAATGTTGGAATTGCTAGCTTCCAGAACTGTAAGCAAATGAATTGTCCATTTCTATGCAGGTATCTGCTAAGACATTGATTTTAGTTACATCAAATTCATATTGCATCTTGGGGAGAACTGTTCATTAACAATGTTGACGCTTTCAACCCATTAATATGGAATACTTCTTCTGTACTTAGTTCTTTAACTACTCTTATCAGTGTTATATAGTTTTTAGTGTATAGGTCCTACATATATTTTCATAAATTTGTCCCTAAGTATTTCATGTTTTGGGATTTATTGTAAATGCCATTTTTTTCAAACTGAAATTTCCTAGTTATTAGTGAAATACAGAAATATATTTGATTTTTGTAGATTGACTTTCTTTCTTGAGATCTTGCTAAACACAATAAGGCAGGAAAAAGAAATAAAATCATATAGATCGTGAAGAAATGAAAACAGCTGTTTATTTGCAGGTAATATGATTATGTACATGAAAAACACTAAGAAGCTTGCATTAATTTTTAATTAAAAATAACAACCTAGATGCCTACAGCAGTGATTCCCAGACATGATCCTAGGCCAATTGCATCAGAAACTTCAGGCAACCATTAAAAAATGCTCTCTCCTGTACTCGTCTTAGGAGAGACTTACTTAAAATGCAGAGGAGGAGAGCTTGTCATTTTTATTTTTGAAAAGTTACATAGGTTGTGTTGATATAGCTGTTTACTTATGCTTATTTATGGCATTCAGGGATGGGGGATCATGAAAATTCTGGGACAATTGCCCAAGTTTCTCTGTAGGGTGCATGGCAGGTGTATTTCATGATGATTGAAAAGGGAATTTTGTGGGAAGAGATTTAGGGGGAAGCAGTCAGTTCAGTGGAGGACGTGCTGTGTTGTGCTGTCTGTGAATACCAGGCACAAGTTCCTTATCTGCAGCTGAGCTGGGGAAAGAGATGTTAGACTCATACATCTTAGACATGAAGAGAGGAGAGTGGTTACCTTGTGCAATGATGATTTCACTACTGAAAGAACGGTTCCGTGTTTGCTTTGAATTTGAATGAAAATCAGTCCTCTTAGATGCAATGCTTTTGTTGTGTGCCCGAGCACTTAGAAAGTGGTTCTTCGCTGGATCATTGGTCAGGGTAGAGATGCTTTAGAAGGCAAATTCAGTATCTATATTTTATTTCACCTTGTCACTAAAAACATTTCGAGTAGCTGTCAAGGATAGATAATTTTTGAGAATATTAAGTGATTTGATGATAGTGAAGAAGAAGAAGAACAGGAGAAGGAAGACATGGCAAGAGGAAGAAAATAGGAACAAATTGCAGACAAAAAAAAAGTGAAAAAATGTATTTATTAAGGCCTGAATAAATTTTATGAGTGAATTTCAAGGCATTCTGGCAACTCATATGACAAATTCTCATTCTCTCTTTTTTTAATATATAATATTTCAATTATAAATATTATTTATAATTGAAACTGATCTGGAGCTAATATCAGGTAAAAATTTACTCCAGATATTTTCATAAAAAAGTATATTCTACATAATGCAATGAACAAAGTTCTCAACATTATTTTTATGATAGCAACGGAGTTTTGTTACAAGGAATATTTCTCTTCCACTTCTGAAGCTTCCCGCCATGTGGAGGATGCTTTATCAGAGAAACACTCCTGGTCTCCCCATGACCTTAGTTGCCTTGCAGTTTGGTGGAAGGCAGCACTTGGCATGGAAGACACAGTTTCCTCCTTGGGAGTGAGCAGCCTGCTGGACACACTCCTTCCTTTACTCCTCTAAGTTGCTAGCCCTTACAAAGGAACTCCCATTGCAACAAAAAACAATGGGAAAGGCTTCCAGATCATTCCTGCCTGTGATTGGTTGGGTTCATCTCTGGATTCTGTGAATTAGTCTTAGTAATTCTATGGCTTGAAGGGTCTTTAATATTATTTTATCAATTAAAATATGGTATGTTGGATTTTCAGCTATTTGCTTATTTATTTCTCAATTGGCTCAGATCTTGCATTGGGAATAGATGTCTACTTACTAGGACCCCTAGAAGTGCAATAGTTTCCACCAAGTTGTTTACTTTAATAAATAATCAGTAGAAGCTTATGTCATAAAAAGAATTCTGTGTGAGTAATTCTATGGTGAAAAAGTTTGATATTGTTACCCAGTATTTTGCTGGATATTTGCAGTCTAGGAATATGTTTTAGAATATCTAGAAGAGAGTAGTTGGCTCACATGGCTTTCAGTTCACACTGTTTGCTAGAAAATAATAAGAGCCACTTGTTTGAGAATCAGGAAACCTTCATTGTGGCTTTACCTCTGCTACTTGATTAATAATCATTAGGTGAAAAACATCTTGGGAACTCACACTTTCTCTTCTCTAAGACTCTGTTACGAGACCTGCAGATTAGCATACTAACCAGGGAGCTTGTCCTGTGCCATGCCCTAAAGATTCTGGGCCACATTGTCTGGTGAGCAACCTTTGAATCTGGATTGTATCCAGATTCATGAGGTGAGGTATGTTTCACTAAAGAACTCATAATTCTCTGAACTTTCCAACTGACAGATGTTAATTTCCATTTCACATTTCATCTTTTTTTTCTTTTTGAGACAGGGTCTTGCTCTGTCACCCAGGCTGGAGTGCAGTGGTATGCACTCGGTTCACTGCAACCTCCACCTCCTGGGTTCAAGAGATTCTCCTGCCTCAGCCTCCCAAGTAGCTAGAACTACAGGCATGCACCACCACACCCTGCTAATTTTTGTATTTTTAGTAGAGACAGGGTTTCGCCTGTTGGCCAGGCTGGTCTCAAACTCCTGACCTCAGGTGATCTACCTGCCTCAGCCTCCCAAAGTGCTGGGATTACAGGCATGAGCCACTGCACCCGGCCCATTTCATCTTTTTGTGTCACCAACCACAACATTCCCAACATCATCTTCATATGTACATCTTTATGCAAAAGGCTTTCTGAATTGCGTGGTGATGGTGGACCTATAGAGGCCGAACACAGCAGAGCATGGCATCATGTTCCTAAAATCACCCTTCATTTGAAGGCTCCAGATGACGCACAGCCAAGAGACCCATCCGATTTGCCTGGTGCTGGGAGTGACATGCAACGCATGGTTTTAGCAGCTGGTTGACAGATCCGGGTTGCTGCGAACATGACCTCACTTTGTTTGCTTCAGGTCACTCATTACTCATCTGTGTGCGGTGCTCCATAAAAGAATAAAAGCAGTCCATTTCGAGGAGCCTGAGGCGTTTCAATGGAGCTTTGACAATGCGCCTTATCAGCTGACTGTCCTGGACACAAATAAGGAATCTGTTAGACAAAGTGTCTTGTCAATCTGCAGTTTGCAAAGTTGCATAGATAGGATTTTTGATGTAATACCACAGAGCAGCACCACAGATGCTTTGTCAATGTGCTGTGCTAATCGGAAGGGAGCCTGTTTTAATATTAGGAATGTCATGGTGGGCGGAGCTTATTTCTGGGCCAGTGAGGTAGATCTTATGGAAATGGCACGGCATGAAGTAGGGAGCACTAAAAAGTGGGAGAAAAGGGGACTCACTGCTGTTTTTCTTCCATAAATGGTCCAGGGATATATTATCCATCATTTGGCAGCTCTCAGACCTGTCCGTAGAAACCATGAGAACCACATATGTTTTAGAGAGCAAATTGACTGACATTACTGCCAAAATGAGGAAGATGGTTTTCAGTGACATGAAGTGAGTTTTCTAAGACAACAAAGTTAGTTGATAGTAGATTCAAAAATACAGTATCATTTACATTAGGAAAACAGTAAGTACATGTAGTAAGTCCTCACTTAATGCTGTCATAGGTTCTCGGAACTGCAACTTTAAGCAAAACCACATAGAACAAACCAATTTACCACAGGCTAATTTTTATTATCAAGAATTACATTTCTACAGCATATTTCTGGGTACAAAACCTCACCAAACTTCTAAGTAAAACCCCAAGCACTTCCAGTGTTAGACATGAACATACCTGTAAGCTACGCATACTTTTAAGAAAGACTGATAAAAATAAGGAAGATACTTATTTATCTCATTTTCTGTGAAGCCGTGAGTGACAGCAGTTGCAGTGGTGATGGGTTAAATCAAAGAATTCAATGTTTGTAAAATAAAATTTATAAGAAGCACCTCCCACCACCACACAGTTCAAAAACTAACAATCACAAACATGTCAGGATCACCACATGATCATTTATTGCCATGCCTTTGCATGATTATCACACAGTTTACCAGTTTTCATTGACAGTAGTTCGTCTTCGTTCACTCATTCATCCATTCGTTTTCCAACCCTCTTATCCCAGTTCAGGGTCATAGGTGGCCAGAACTTATCTCAGCAGCATAGAGCCACCCACCCGCACCCCTACCCCCACCCTGACTGGGACCACGTAGATATGCCAGTTCACCTAAAGGGCACATCTTTGGGATGTGGAAGGAAACCAGAATACCTGGAGAAAATCCCAGGCAGACCTGGGGAGAATGAGTCCCCTCCATATAGTGGCCCCAGCCAAGAAGCAGCTTCTTTTATCATCAAGGGTATAACAAAAGGATGTTGAAGAGATGACATTATTTGAGGACCTACCGTATATGATTCTTCCTTTCCATTTCCAACTTTCTCTGTGAATGTATTATTTTTGCATCTCTTAGCTAGCATATCCTAAGTATATACTATCTGATGGTTTCCTAATTCATACATTACATGCATTACCATCTTCATTTCCCCACCAGCTCACCAAAGCTGATAATCATGCCATTGACTCAGTGAGTTTCTGAAATGAAGAAGAGATTGGTGGCAGGAGTGTGGCAAAATTTGGTTGATGTGAAGCCACAGGGACTCAAAGACGCAGAGATCCTAAGATATGGAGTAGTTGCAGTTCTTTCAGTTGTTGCATTTCTAAAAGGATCATGGGATTATCCACTTTTAAATAAAGAACATTAGAATAAACAACTGTGTAACATACAGACTGAGATTGCTTTGTAAAGCAAATGCATAGTGGCTACAGAGCCAGCATCTCACAAGTTTTTTTTTTTTTTTTTTTTTTTTTTTTTTTTTGTAGCTTTGAAATACAGCTAACACTTGAACAACACGGGTTTGAACTGCACGGGTGCACATACACGCAGAGTGTCTTCTGCCCCTGCCACTCCTGTCAGGGCTAGACCAACTCCTCCTCTTCAGCCGACTCAGCATGAGGATGACGAGGTTAAAGACCTTCATGACGATCCACCTTCACGTCATGAATCGCAAATACATTTTCTCTTCCTTATGACTTTAAAAAGCTATATGTAGTTTACTTTATTGTAAAATATAGTATAAAATACATGTAACATACAAAATATGTATTAATTTACTGTTTATGTCACAGGAAGGCTTCCAATCAACAGTAAGATGTTAATAGTTGAGTTTTGGGGTAATCAAAACTTACAGGTGAATTTTTGACAGCGTGTGAGAGGTTAGCATCCCTAACTCCACATTGTTCAAGAGTTAACTGCAGTTAGTATGTGCTGAGGTTCTGAAATGGTATAGACCCTACAAATTACAGGCACTTTCTGAAGATGAACTTGTTAGTCACCATAGAAAACAAAGAGGCCTAGAAAAACACATTCTTCCTTTTTTTTCTCTCATAAAAAAGATATGATGCTGGCAATTCTAATATAGCTCATCACAGTTTGAGGAGAAAACTCTATCGTCTGTATATAAAATAACTTCTGTTTCTTATCCAGGCATAAAAATGAAAAATTCTTAATAATCACGTGGTCATTATATTCATTCCATAAAAGCACCGTCTTTGGTCCACCTTTTGCTAGCTTAGATTTCATATATTTATAATGCTAAAAATTGATAAAATGTTGTGTCTGTAAACATTAGTATTGAGTATAAAAGCCTCCAAAAGTGTTATGGTTTTGTGAAAAGTCAGCCTTGTCAAATTACTCTGATCTCTTTCCTGCAACAGAATGAACATTCCGGCCAGCCAGAAAGACAAGGGTTTTAATGCACGCTGACCTACATAGATTTTATAATTAGAACATTCACATGGCATCATGTAGGAGCAGCAGTGACTGAGAAGCAGGCACACAGACCCTGCTGGGACAGGCGGCCCCACACGGGTCACGTTGGGGCCGTTCTAGCTGTGGCAGGCCAATACTGCTACGTCTTACAGCACAGGGTTAATTTTAAGCATTTTGGCTACGTTTTATTTTGTTTTATATTCTTAAGAGGGAGAAGGAAAGTTAGCTCTTGACCAAAGACTTAATCCTGGTTTTAATTCATCCCCAACTCTCGGATCTTGGCTTCTCAGTTTAGTTTTCACAGAAGAGAATATCAAAGATGGGAATAAGCTTAACTAATAACTTTAGTGAGATGCAGCCCCCTGGGAGAAGGCTCTTAACTAGTAGTTTCTACACAAGAGGAATAAGCTACAGTAAAGTACAGCCGTTCTCCTTAAGTCTAGTTCCATATCATCCTCAATCTAGGAATTATTGTTTCGGGAATTATATTTAGGTAGCCGAATTTCAGTCTTTTTAATTCTGTTCTGGTGTGCTTAACTAAAACCTGTTCAAATGCTGGGTTGTTTTGAAAAGCAAGGCATCCTATTTATGGAAACATAAATATAAAGAAAAATTTAATATAGCAATTCAATATATTTTGCCAGGTAATCTTAGGCGTCTGGAGAATACCAACTGTTAATATTGCTTAATGTTTTAGCCCCCAGTACTCTTGGATTTGAAAAGCGAAAAACGAGTTGAGGAGATCAAAATGGCAAAGTTAATTGGGCAAATGCCACGTGATGTGGGATGTGATGAAGCCTGGTATATGAGGTGTCTGTTGCTACCTCATTGCTCCAAAACCTGGCAGCTGAAGACAATGCCCTTGGAATATCTCACACACTTGGTGAGAGTGGGGTTCTGGGCATAGCTGGGCACTTCTGGCTCAGTTTCTCATGAGCAGACAAGCTATTGGCTGAGACTCCAGTCACCCGAAGACCTGATGGGGCTGGAAGATCTGGGACTACTGGCAGGAGCCACATGTCCTTACCATGTGGGCCTCTCCATGGGGCTGGGGCTGCTTATCACCTGGCATCTGGGTTCCCCTAGAATGAGTGATCTGAGAAAAGGGGTGTGTGTGTGTGTGTGTGTGTGTGTGTGTGTGTTTGTATGTGCGTGTGTGCATGTGTGTGTCTGAGAGAGTGAGCGAGTGAGAGAGAAGGACAGAGGGAGAAAGAGAGAGAAGATGGAAGCACAATGTCTTCTATAACCTAATTTCAGAAGTGACACGCCATTACTTCCGTCACAGTGCAGCGACATGGGGTGGGGTCATTGAGCCTGCCTTGGAGATCCCATGACTGCAAGGGGACTGAATAGAGTTAAGGCTCTTTCTAGTCCTCTATTTAATGTATAAATTTATCTAAAAAATGAGGCCCATTCTGCTTTCCTTTTTGACTTCATTAAATACATGTAAGAAATGTTTTAACAAGATTCTCTTTTGGAATAAAAGTGAATGCCAAAAATACCTTATGATATTCATAAGGATGGAAAATACTTTTGTAAACTTGTACCTCTTTGTCTATGGCCCTTGGAGTCTACAGAATGGGAAGTACTGGGGATTGAATATAAATGGGAAGTAAACTGTGGATACATTCCTCTAAGCTGGAGGCTACGACTGGAACACCTGTACATATTCAGTGCAGGAGACCAGAATCCCAGTCATGCCTCAGCCCAAGCTCCCCATACATTGGCAAAGCCACTGAATCCTGATGACACAGTGGTGGATCACAGCAAGTGGAGATGTCCAGTAAGATATAGACAAATAATTCTGAAGTCCAGAATAGTTATAAGTAAGTCAAAGGGAAAATGGGTCCAAATCTTACTTCTCAGTAAATAATCCTGGCCTGTGTGACTGAGTCTGGGAGAGAATTATAGAAGTGCTTCTCTCTGTTGTTCTCCCAAAGTATCTTTCCACCAGCTCATATAATTCAGGCTCTGGCTGGAATCTTCACACAGAGCAGGCGCCTGCCTTCTGCCAGGCCACGAATACAGGGCAATTGCATCTAATGAGATGGAGGCCCATTGTAGGATAAGATTAGTGATTACATAAGATTATGTTCTGTCCTCAGGCTGTAAGAGGCTTACGCAGCAGTGGAGATTTGTGTAAATGTTATTAACTGCAGCTAATTAGGACTTCTCTAAACCCGAGAAATCTGGATTCCAGAAGCAGAGATGAGAACACTTGGACCAGTTTTCTGAGTCACAAAGCAGCTTACCTTTGCCTGTGGCTGGTGCTTGTTTACATCTTCAAGCAGTAAAGGTTTTAGCTGGGGATATTCAATCTAGCCTGAATAGAGCAAGTGTCTAAAAAAAACTTCGACTTACCCACCAGAGACACTGCAGTTTTAACTGTTTGACTGTAATTATACAGGTGGAGCCTACCCATTTCAGACCATTTAAAAAATGTGAAGAGGCCTGATTTCCCCTGAAGAAAAGAAAGCATTTATTGAACATGATACAACCTGCTTTCTAGATTAAGAATGACAGAGGGGTCTCTTCACAGATGTTCGATACGCTTGAGTGCAGCTGCTCCTAATAACAATATGTGAGGCGTTGCTTTTCCTCAGTTTCTGCCTGACTGACGCAAGGAAATCATCCCTTCTTGTCCAGTTCAATCTCTTGCATGTTCTCCTGATCTTTCCCTCTGCTGCCCCATACTTGCTCAATGCACTGAAGCTTCAGGTCCTTATAGACTTGAAGAACATCTCTAGCCTTTGGATAACTGCATAATCAAAATCCCTTAGATATGCAGTTTCCATAGCTATTATTTGTCAAGGTGTGTGTATTCTAATTGATACCATTTGGCTCTGTGTCCCCACCCAAATCTCATCTCAAATTGTATCCCCCTATGTGGATGGAGGGACCTGTAACCCCCATGTGTCAAGGGAGGGAAGTGATGGTTCTATAACGGACCATTAGATCTTGTGAAAACTCACTCACTATCATGAGAACAGCATTTGGGAAACTATAGTTACTACTTATAAGTGAGAACATGTGGTATCTGTTTTTCTGTTCCTGCTTTAATTTGCTTAGGTTAATGGCCTCCAGCTGCATCCATGTTGCTGCAGAGAACATAGTTTTATTCTTTTTATGGCTGTATAGTATTCCATGGTGCATAAATATGTCATTGTCTTTATCCAGTCCACTATTGATGGGGATCTTGGTTGATTCCACATCTTTGCTCTTATGAATAGTGTTGCCATGAACATATAAGTGCAGTGTATAAGTGTTCCCTTTTCTCTGCAACCTTGTTGACATCTGTTATTTTTGACTTTTTAATAATAGCCATTCTGACTGGTGTGAGACAGTACTTCATTATGGTTTTGATTTACATTTCTCTAGTGACTAGTGATGTTGGGCAGTTTTTCATATGCTTATTGGCGGCGTATACGTCTTCTTTTGAGAGGTCTATTTCTGTTCCTTGCCCATTTTTAGAAATGGGATTGTTTATGTTTTGTTCGTTGATTTAAGTTTCTTACAGATTTATTTGTTGGATGTATAATTTGTGACCATTTAATCCTGTTCTGTAGGTTGTTTGTTTACTCTGTTGATAGTTTCTTCCGTTGTGCAGAAACTCTTTGGTTTAGGTCTCACTTGAAAATTTTTGTTTTTGTCACAGTTGCTTTTGGGGACTTAGTCATAAAATCATTGCCTATGATTTTATGTTCAGAATGGTATTTTCTACAGCTTCTTCCAGGTTTTTATAGTATTAGATTTACATTTAAGTCTTTAATCCATCTTGAGTTGAATTTTGTATGTAGTGAAAGGAAGGTGTCCAATTTCCACCTTCTGTGTGTGGCTAGCCAGTTCTCCCAACACCATTTATTTAATAGGGAGTCATTTTCCCATCGCTTATTTGTGTTCACCTTGTCAAAGATCAGCTGGTTGTAGGTGTGTGTAGGTGTGTGGATTTATCTCTGGTTTCTCAAATCTGTTACATTTGTCTGTGTCTTTGTTTTTGTACCAGTGGCATGCTGTTTTAGTTACTGTAGCCATGTAGTATAGTTGAAAATCAGACAGCATGATGCCTCTGGCTTTCTTCTTTTTGCTTAGGATTGCTTTGGCTATTCAGCCTCTGTTTTGGTTCCATATCACTTTTAGAATAGTTGTTTCTAGTTCTGTGAAAAATGACATTGGTGGTTTGAGAGGAATAGCATTGAATCTGCAAATTGCTTTGGGCAGTACAGCCATTTTTATGATATTGATTCTTCTGTCCATGAGTTTGGAATGCTTTCCCATTTGTTGGTGTTGCATCAGATTTATTTCAGCAGTGTTTTACAATTCTTACTGTAGAGACTTTTTAAAAAATTACCTTTCTGGTTGGCTGTATTTTTAGGTATTTTATTCTTCTTCTGGTTATTGTGAATGAGATTGCATTCTTGATTTGGTCATAAGCTTGGACGTTGTTGGTGTACAGAAATGCTACTATTTTTTTTTACATTGATTTTGTATCCTGAAAATATCCTCAAATTGTTTATTAGGTCCAGGAGCTTTTGGAGAGAGATTCAGGGGTTTTCCACCTATGGAATCTTATGAGATGGCTTGACTTCTTCTCTTCCTATCTGGGTGCCTTTTCTTTCTTTCTCTTGCCTGATTGCTCTGCTTAGGACTTTCAGTACTATGTTGGCTGGGAGTTCCAAGAGAAGGTATCCTTGTCTTGTTCCATTTCTCAAGGGGAATGCTTCTCGCTTTTGCCCACCAAGTATGATGTTGTCTGTGGGTTTGTCATAGAGGGTGCTTGTTATTTCGAGGTATGTTCCTTCAATGCCTAGTTTGTTGAGGGTTTTTAGCATGAAGAGACATTGAATTTTATTGAAAACCCTTTCTCCATCTATTGAGATGATCATGTGGTTTTTGGTTTTAGTTCTGTTTATGTGATGAATCACATTTACTGATTTTTGTATGTTGAACCAGTCTTGCATCCAAGGAATAAAGCCTACTTGATCATGGTGGATTAGCCTTTTGATGTGCTACTGAGTTTAGTCTGCTAGTATTTTGTTGAGGATTTACATCTGTGTTCATCAGGGATATTGGTCGGAAGTTTTCTTTTTTCATTGTGCCTCTGCCAGGTTTTGGTATCAGAATGAAACTGGCCTCATAAAATGAGTTAGGAAAGAGTCCCTCCTCCTCAATTTTTGTTAATACTTTCAGTAGGATTGGTAACGGCTCTTTGTATGTCTGGAAGAATTTGGCGGTGAGTCTTTCTGGTCCAGGTCTTTCTTTGTTGGTAGGTTTTTAAATTACTGATTCGATTTTGAAAATCATTATTGGTCTATTTATGGTTTCAATTTCTTCTTAAAATTTCCAGTCTTTGCAACTGCCAGCATTTTCCCTCTCCATATTCTTACTTGAATACATGCCCTGTTGCATTGCTTTTCTCTTTCATGCTTGTATATGTGCCCATCCTCCCTTGAACTGAAAGGTATGCAAGGAGGGGAGAAATATAAGCTGTTGATTCTGACTCAATAATTGTATCTATGTATTTAGCAAAATTCCAACCAAAGCCTTAATCCTTTTTCTTTCACAACTCGACCAATCTGTTCTGAAGAACATAATATAGAAGTGCATGAGAAGAAAGCTCTTTGTTGTGGATTAATAATGGGGCCACAGCCTTATAAAACATTACATGAAGTACACAGGATAGGATAATTGAAAGAATTCACAAATCTCAGAGGGGGCACTCACACACGTAGTGATAAAGATTGCAACAAACAGGAGAAAGTATGGGTAATCATAATCATAAAGTGGTTCAAACTTGCTCAGGTGCATCTGCCCCCAAGACCCCATCCCTTCTCACTTTCACAGGATTTGCTTCACAAACTACTGAGAAATAGAACCCAGCACAATATGTATAGCCTAGAAGTACACACCAGGGAGTTCAGACAGAAGAACCCTCAGGCATCCTTCCTGCTGGACAGCCAGCTAATGCTAGAGTGTGTGACCAATTAAAGCAGGTGAAAACCATTTATCAATTTATTCCTGAATGAGATAAACAAGCCAACACTGCACATCTCCAGGAAAATCTCAAACCTTGAACAGCACATTGTAACCCATTAGCCCTCCCATCTCATCCTTGTTTTGGCCAAGGGTCAGGACCAGATGTCTAGGTACCCCCAGGAGTACTCATAAAGCTGCCCCAGTGCAACTGTAAGATAGCCCTGTTCCTATGCAGTCCTGAAGATGCACTAGGAAGATACATATCCAAAACACTATGGGTTCATGAAGATTTAGACAGATAAGAGAATGAAATATATATTCAAATGGTGCTTCAAATCAGTGAAGCAAAGATATTCAATGAATTGTATGTCAGTATGTTCCAGGCATTTGCTATTTTACCAGAGTAATAATTTCTGTTTAATTATATGAGTGACTTTTGATTTGACTTCTTGGTTGCTCAGGGACTTTTCTGATGGTCATATGTCAGTAAGATACCATGAATATTCAAATTTAAGGAAAACACGCTGTTGCAGTTCTGTGTCAAAATTTTCAAAATACAGTGTCCTACATGACTTTGGTGGCAGAGATGTTGGAGAAATAGGAAAAAATAAAAGGAAAAATACTGTATATATATATATACACATTTTTTTGCTTTAGGTTGATATTTACTGGGATTCCATACAATTTACTAAGCAACTTCTTTTCATTAATTTTCAGATATTTTCTTTTTAATGAAGTTATTTTTTTTTAACAAGAGTCTGCTGTGGACATTTCAGTGTGTGTCTAATTATGAACTTTAATACTAATATATCTTATAATTTCTCTTTTTGTACAGCAATGTTTTTATAATTCTGTTTAATAATGCCCCTTAAAGATATACATTTATCTTTATTTATCATTTCAAAAACACAATATTGATCAATAATCATTTGTGTATATTGAGTAATATGCTCAATTCTGTCTCTTGTCTGTTTCAGAGACATAGGGCTCCTTGGAGATAAAGCACAGGTATGCTGGTCATTAAAAAATTGTCTGCTTTTTTATCATTATAAACTAGTATATTGGCATTCTGTGCTATAGTCTGCTTGCCTGTCTTGTGGAAGACAGGATTAGTTTAAGATAGTTTCCCCAGAGCTTTTGTTAAATGCTCTTCATCCTACAGAATTGAGAATAAGAGAAATATTTTATAGCAGAGGTCAGAGACAAGATCCTGCTACAAAATGAATTAGGTATCGTGCATATGAAGGTCAAACAAAACAGCTTTTTGGGACCATTCCTGATCAGAAAAATCTAACATTTCACGGAACTTATGTTACAATATTATAATTACATTACAATATTGTAGCATTTTGCTGTCTGTGTGTTCTAGTTTTATACTAATGACTAATTCTTAGCTAAATATGCATGCATATTTTAATAGTTAAGACATATATTTACAACAGAAATCTGTCTATTGATAACGGCAAGTGAGGACTAAAAAGGATTTCATTAGTACATATGCACTCTTTTTTATTCCTGTTCTTAATGAATCAGAAAGCTTAGTCAGTGATTGCTTTAAATTATAGGCTTCTAATATTACACCTAACAGTCATAAAATTACCAGGTTCTTATTTATTGCCCATTAATTTTCTATTTGTGAAGTATCCGTTTTGGAATGAGAGGAGAACTGCACAAGAGATTCTAAACCAGGAAAAGGAATAATAATAATAAAAATTGGAAATGTTCTGGCGAACAAGAGAAGAGCTATTCTCATTTCATGTCCTTGGCTACACCACATTCTAGCTTGAAAACTCTAGTAGAATCTGTGATATTTTTAAAATAATGCTGCTGTTTCAGAGTAAAGTAGGATATTGACAGCAACAGTGAGTTTGATACAATAAAATTAAAAAGAAATATATTGCATCTGAAATGTAATGGATACCTGCTGGCTTTTCTTTCTTGTTGAATTTATATAGGCATCTCTTGCTAATGAGGTGAATACTTCCTAATTTTGCATATATTTATTTGGGGACCAACTAAGCATTTATAGGTGTTTCCTACATGAATTTCATAAAGCAAATTAGGATAACAGAAGAATTACACCCATTTGACATATAGAACACATGCAAAACCACTTTGAAACACTAGGTTTTGTGGGTTTTTTTTTTTTTTTTTTGAGATGGAGTCTTACTGTTGCCCAGACTGGAGTGCAGTGGTGCAGTCTTGGCTCACTGCAACCTCCACCTCCTGAGTTCAAGTGATTCTCCTGCATCAGCCTCCTCAGTAGCTGGTATTACAGGTATGTGACACCATGCCCAGCTGATTTTTGTATTTTTAGTAGAGACAGGGTTTCACCATGTTGGCCAGGCTGATCTCAAACTCCTGACCTCAAGTGATTCACCCACCTTGGCCTCCCAAAGTGCTGGGATTACAGATGTGAGCAACTGTGCCTGGTCTGAAACACTAGGTTTCTAAGGTGAGTACCTATTCTGGGCCAGCGTGGGGGTTCTGCCAGCTGCTAAGTATGACTATGCCAATTAAGCATTCTGGCACTGGGGAAATGACCACAGGATGAGTCTGAAGACCCACTGGACCCACTGTAAGTTGGACTTGAGCTAAAACTCCATTAATTACTTCACCACCATAGCCCCTACTTTAACTGGAGGACCACAGTGACTTTTGGGGTCCTTTGGAATCAACATCAGCTTAGAGCCAGCGTCCAGTAGTCCCCAAAAAGTCTGATTATTTCCTTTTACCCAGTGAAGTTACCCTGGTAAAAGACCGGTGCTCTCCTTGGGGAAAGATGGGAAAAAGCTTAACAGCATAAAATGTCAGTAGTGTAGTGGGGTCCTTCCTCAAAGAGATTCAACCTCCCCTTCATTCAAGGAGTTCTGGGTCTGTAAACTGCCTCAAATCTGGAAACCGATTCAGAGGCCACAATTCACTGTTTTTATAATTCAAATTAGTCTTTTGTCCATTCAACCTGGAAGTGTTCTGTTTCCATAAATTAAGTGGGAATGCAGTAGGCTTCCTATCAATTTCACTTCTAGGAACACCGTCATTAATTAGCCAATGTCAGAGCTCAACTTGAGTCAGACTATTCTGATTGCTGCTTTGCCTCCTTTGCCTATGCTGTCCATTATGGTAGCTATGTCCACCTTGCCTTCAATGGTTGAGTGCTGCCATTTGTTCCCCGCCACCTCAGGATCCAATTATTTCCATTGCATTTAAATTTTGTAGTTGAGTGACTGCGGTTCCCACTGTTAGATCTGACATACAGAGAAAAGCAACTACAGGGCCCTTCAAAGATGCAGGTGCTGCCCTCACAAATCTATTTCACAAGGCATTGGTCAAGGGTATATTTTCTGGACCCTCCTAGCTGGCATGAGTAGGTCTAAAGTGACTAATCCACTCCACCATCCCAATCTCCCTAAACCTTTAGATCTCTTCCTCTACATTAAACCAAGGGAGACCAGACATTTCTAGCTTGCTCACAGTGGGCCATTTTTTAATCCATATTTCACCTAATCAAGCAAACAAACTATTAGAACCTTTTTAAAATCTCTGAGCTGCAACATTAAATGCAGAGTCCCTACTTAGTGGGCCCAAATCAATAAATGCTGCCTAATCTAATTCTATGTTCCTTCCACCATTATCCCATACCCTTAATATCCATTTCCATGCCTGTTCTCCAGGTTTCTGTTTATATAAATTAGAGAACTCAAGCAGTTCTTTTAGAGTGTAGCATACCTCCTCATGGGTCACATTCTGAACCTTACCTCTAGGGGCCCGCCAGGACTTTAGTCTAGTGTTAAGTCTAGAAGCAATCAGGGGTTTTGGGGTTGCCTCCTGAGGACTATCAACATTATCTTGCTTGGCAACTGCCTCAGGCGAGGCCATCACTGTTGCCTCAGGCACCACAGGGTTTATCTTCTGAGGCAAATGTGGAAAGGCCGATGGTAGCATGGGTCGGGGAGGGCATGTTGCCACTACTAGGAATGGGGAAGCTGTTCCTTCTGGTAAAAAAGATTCATCGGAGTTTACAAACTCAGTGTTCCCAGCTTCATCAGGGTCCTCCCACATGTCCCCATTCCAAGTTGCAGGGTCCTATTCTTTTCCAATGATTGCCTTCACTTTAACAGTAGACACCTGGTGAGGATATGCATGCACCTTTGATTGCAGGTCAGCCACTTGCAGGATAAGAGCTTATATTTCTTTTTCTAGGATGTCAGCTCTTTCTCTACAGGAGATAAGACTATCACTCAGGGCAATCTTAGTAGATTTGAAGCTCAGTATCTGTTTCTGAAGCTGAGAGAATCCCTTAGTTCATCATTTTTTTTTTTTATCACATTGTCCAGTGAACTTAGGAGCAACCAACTAGCTTTATTATGTTCCTTGGTTCTCCACACATAGTCAAAGGTATTATGTATAGAGTCACTAAACTCCTTGCTTCTCATGAGCAGTGAATCAGGAGTGTCAAATGCATTCATTTTACATAAACAGTACACATCAAGGACTATCAGTGCTCTCCATCTATTAGAAGTGGAATCCTTAGCATTTTTGGGTCTAATCATCTTAAGTGGCCAACTCCAGAAATTCAAAAAACAATGAAAGAACTCCATCCTTAATATTCTGCTCCTCAAGAACTGCTCCTGGTACCAAAATCTGTATTAGTCAGGGTTCTCTAGAGGGACACAACTAATAGGATATATCTCCTATTAGTTACACACACACATATGTATATGTATATGTAATCATATGTATATAAGAGTTTATTAAGGAGTATTAACTCACACAATCATAAGGTTTCACAATAGGCCATCTGCAAGCTGAGGAACAAGGAAGTCAGTTGAATCCCAAAGCTGAAGAACTTGATGTCTGATGTTCAAGGGCAGGAACCATTCAGCATGGGAGAAAGATTTAAGCTGGTAGGTTAAGCCAGTCTAGTCTCTTCACGTTTTTCTGCCCGCTTTATATTCTTGCCACACTGGCAGCTGATTAGATGGTGCCCTCCCAGATGAAGGGTAGGTCTGCCTTTCCCAGCCCACTGACTCAAATGTTAATCTGCTTTGGCAACGCCCTCACTGACACACCCAGGATCAATACTTTGCATCCTTCAATCCAATCAAGTTGACAGTATTAACCGTTACAGCCAGCCTGGTAATATAGGGTAATGGAAAAAACACCAAGGAAGGATCTCAGGAGACCTGGGTTTGTCATTGCTTTTTTTTCCCCTGCCACTAACTTTGTTTCATTTTCTTCATTCGTGAAATGACTGTGTTGTCGTCAATGGCGTAAAAACTCCCAGAGTTGTAACACTGCCAGTGTTTGCATATCCTAGTGTCATCAGTACAGTGTAGGGATTTTAAAAGTTTGATGAGTTAAAAATAATACAAGAATCATACAGGACCATTATTTAATTTTTTTCAGATTCAAATATATTTTGTTTCAGGCACTGTGTCAGGCACTTATATTATTTATTCAATTGAAATAATTGTCCCCACTCAGGAATGGGAGAAAATAAAGAAAAGAATTAATTGAATTTCTTAAGACTGTATAAGCGGGAAATGGCAGATGAGGAGAAAACTTAAGATCTGCTCTCCCAATCCAAAACGATTTCAGTAAATCTCGGACTTTGCATGATATTGTCATGTGGATTATGAACAGTATTAATTGATGTTTTTCCAATGAGCCGTTTTATGAATAGCTGAAGAAGGTAATGTGCAGTATGATTCGAAGAAATGCTGATGCAGTGTTTGCCACTAACACTTGAAATTATCTTATATAAAGTGATTATTTTGGAAATAAGTGACCCCTTAATCTTCCTGCATTATGAATTCCTAATAATAAATTAGTGTAACTGCTGACGGAAATGTAATGGTTTCCCATGGTTCTGCATTACTGACATGGCCATGGTCACAAGTATACAAAAACAGAAATTGAAATTTTGTTTCTAGCGAGAAAAAAAGGACATTTGGGATTGAAATTGAAGTTCCAACATGTATGAAGCAGAAGAAGTAATATTTGAAAACATGATCACTAATATTTTTCTAGGATTTTTTGAAAAAAGACTGAATCTTCAGTTTGAAAAAGCACAGAAAGTCTCAATCATGACAAATAAAAACAAATTTACTCATAGACACATTATCAAAAAATTGCAGCTACCGAAGAGAAAAGGTAGAATGTCTGCAAAGGAATAGCAATGGAAATGTCTACTCTTCAGAAGTAAATGTTGTTAAGATGGTGGAGTGGATGAGCTATTGTTTTCAGTGGAAAACGACAATTCCCTGGATAGGAATTTTTCAAAAATCTTCTCAGAAAAATATATTACTGTCACAAAAGAGTCTAAGTCACGCATGGCCTCACCATCCTCATTGCTTGGGGTAGAGAATATAAAACATTTCAATTACCTAAAAGCAAAGAAGTAAATACCAAATTCCAAAGGAGTGTCCATCACCATTGCAAGTCATTAGCTTTGGAGAATAGGATAGGGGAGGCTTCAGAGATTCCGGGAAAAATAGAAGAGAAGAGTAAGAAACTAAAATGAAGTGTTTCTGAAAACTCCAACACTGAGTCTAATCTGCTAAATGTTGGGCTGTGAGTGGCCACAGGGTCATGATTTAAAAGTGAGTAGCACTGGATTTTGTAGCTTCCGGGAAGCACTGCTTCTTGGGAAGATTCAGATTGACAAGGAGTGGTCCCTGTCAGAGATGTGTCAAACAGAGAAAGAAGGAATAGGAAGAAGTGCCTAATTTGCAGACATGAAGAAAAAACACACCAACCTCTGCCTTTTTACCAGTATCAGTATCCCCATTTAATAAACTGCGCTTCACTAAACTGATGGAGAAGCGGTTTTTGAATTAGGAATCCTGTCCACAAATGCCTATGAGTCGAAAAAAATCAAAGCAACTTCATATAAAGCTTTTTAAAAAAATGAAAATTATAACATTTCCACTGATGAAAATTCTTTCACCTCCCCAAAACAATCATAAAACAGAAGAAAACTAACAGAATAAACATACCAAGCATAATTATATATATAATCTAAATATATACAAATATACCCTGAATAGACAGTCTGAATATATATTAAAACTCTGAATACATGTATAAAATCTGTATTTATGTATATATAATATGAATATGCATAATTTTCATATATAATGTACATACATGCATATATATAATATATAAATACATATATTTACCACAGTTAATAGCAATCAAGAAAAATATGGAAGTTATGAAAATAAATTAAATTTCCAACTTAAGTTATTCAAATAGCAACAAAATAAACAAAATAAAAACACAATAAGAAAATAATAAAGATAAAGAAAAAAATAGGTATAGAACAGGAAAATATTAGATTCAACTAATAGTTCAAAATCTTAGTTCTTTGAAGATACCAAAAAAAATCTATGGCCAAGTTTTTGAAGAAAAATGAAATAAAAACAAATATATAAAATATATATAGATACAGAGATAATTTGAAACAATATAAAACATTGTTATACATCTATGCAAATAATTTTTTTAGAATAATAAAATTTGTCAAAACTGATCCCAATAGAAATAAAAAGTTTACATTAATTACCGTAGTAGAAGAGAAAAAGTTGTCAAGACATTATTTTACAAAAATGTATCAGGCACAGATACTATCACAGAAGAATTCTAGCAAAATATTTAAAAACCAGATAATTCCAAAGTTTAAAAATGTAATTTCAGAGCATAGAAAATGAGCAAAAACTTCTACATTCATTTCACAAGTCAAGATTAACATTAACACCAATTAATACAAGAAAAAAATATACATCAATATTGTTTATGAATTTTTATACAAAAATCTTAATTACAATAATTTAGAACACAGGTTGGAGAACCACATTAACCGAAAAGTACATGATAACTAAGTGGATTTATAACAATTATGCAAGTCTGAGGTAGCATTAGGGAATCTGTTAATATAATGTCCCATATTCATGGGTCTAAAAAGAAAAATCATATGATGATCTCCAAATGTGCTTAAAAACACTTTGCCAAAATTAAACACACATTCTATTTAAAACCTTCAAAAAATGCTATGAATGGACATTTCCTTAATGTAATAACATAGATACTTCTCATCTTTAAAACCACACTCTTAAAGGAGAGACTAGAGGCATTCCCATCATGATCCAGGATGCCATTGCACTCCAGCCTGGGTGACAGAGCGAGACTGTCTCAAAAAAGAAAAAAAACAGGAAAAAGAAAATCTCCCAGAGCAAGGCAGCCCTCTCTCGACATGTTTGGGGCAGGGAGATAGGGTTTTCAATAGATGCTCACTACCTGTTCCCTATACAAACTGCCATCATGACACAGGTGTAAGAGAGGAAATACCTCACCTTGGCGGAAATGCCAGTGCATTTTCCTTCATTCATGGTAAATCTTTTGGACTTGTCATTGATAACAATTAGCTATCCTGCCTTAAAGAATGTCTAAGTTTTCATACAGAACAAGATCTTTGAGACTGTGTATTTTAGAAAAGCACAGAGTTAAAGGACTTCTTATATTTTCCTTGAAGCCATCCACTGACTGCAAAGTCTGCCAGTAGCAGGGAAGCTCCCAGAAGTGTGGCAGGGGGAGCTGAAAATATGCCACTCTGCAGTGACTCCACGCCAGGGTACTGGAGGCTAGTGGCCAGGGTGCCCTATCTGGCAGCCCCCCTCCACTCCAGCTGCTGGCACCTCTGGCCAAGGCCACAGGGCAACTTTGCTCCTGGATGCTGTCTCACTCCCAGCTGAGGGCTCCAGATGTGCCAGGGGGCAAAGGTCTATGCAGCCATTTGCTGAGGGTGCATGGGTCTACGTAGTGATTCCACCCTCTTCCAGGGACAGGGTGCCAGTGAAGAAAGGGTCAGAGGTCCCGCCCTTAGGGAGCCTCCTATTGTAGAGAAACTACAACTTCTAGTGTGTGGCCAGCCTGGAGAGACAAGCCTGGGTAGGAGTCAGGGGAGGGCCGGGTGCCAGACGTAAAGGTCACAGATGGGGGTGATAGGCACCAGGGGAGGCCACACTCTGTTAACCCCTTTACCAGGACCACTGGGGCTCGGGTGACCCCACAGGCTGGGGCCACACATTGAGTGTGAGCAGGTGACCACATGCTTACCCATGGCAGCGTCAGTAGCCCACATGTGCCCCTCATTTTCTGTAGAAAATACTGCAAATTCTTGGAGAGTTTCTTTTCCATTGTTCCTTAGAGTGAGTTTCTACTTTATGAACTCTGGTCTGCAAAAAAGACAGTGAGTTAATGAGTTGATAAATTTCTTATAGCTTCGGGAAATACAAAGTTGTGAATATAACACTGCAGAGCACAGGCAGTTGAGTAAATTGCACATACGAGCTTCCCTAATTCATAGTCCAAATCCAGTCCTATGGCTTCTGGCTCTGGTGAAAAAGGTCTTTTTTTTTTTTCTCTGCAAAAATGTAACAGGGAAAATGAATAAAACATCTCTGTCCCTGCTCTGAGCCAGTGTCTGATACACATTCAGTTTGTGTGGTCCAAGATGTGTTCCTTGGATGAAGGAAAGAATACATCTTACTCTGTGAAATATGGGACCACTTACAAAAGGAGGACCTGAGAGAGACTCCAGGAAACACGTCCCTTTCTGTAATGCCCCAAACATCCTCAAACAATGATTGTTTTTAGAAGTTATCAGATTAAATCAGTTTAAACCCATGTTTGATTGTTTTGAGTTTCTTTTGAGAAACAATATTGTGTTTTGTGAACATTTAGAATCAATATCTTCCTCTGATTATAGGACAGTGAGCTGTTTTCTCTCTCACCATTGAATTGACTGTTGACATTTTAAACTGAGGTGGTGATCATTCACAGCTCTTAAAATGAAAAGCATAGGAAAATATACCTTAAATGCATTTTGATAGTAAAAAGTGCATCTAATTGAATATTTGTTTTTTAATTCATATAATTTTAGAATATAAAATAACTCGATAGTAACTTATTCCACATATATTCAAGAAGTATTTATCAAACTCTTACAGTGCGAAGGGTGTCCTCTGTCAGGTCCTAGAGTCAACAGGATGACCAAGAATCTATCCTTTTTCTCTAGAATCTCAACAAATAATCAGGGATCCAGGTACTTGTGTTAATAATTTCATTCTGATATAGATATGCAATAAGTAAGGCAGAATCTAGTACTGAGAGTGAAGGAAGAGAGAGCCTGGTTTTATCGGTGGAGATCTGGAATAGCTTCTTGGAGAAAATGGAACTGGAGGTATATTTTTAAAGATGCAGGAATTAAGAAGGACAATTCATGCAGAAGAAACACATTGAATAAAGAAAACGGGCTTATAATATTAGAAAAAATAGAGCTTCACCAGACTGCAGGGCTTTTAAAACTAGTAAAAAGTCTGAAATAGGAAGCTACTGAGTATTTTGTAATAAAGAAGCACTGTGCTTTGCTCAGTATCTATGCAAACACTCCCAGGGGTGGGGACTGTCAGTAGCACAGGTTTGAAACGATGCTGAGAGAGGGGCCTCCAGTTCCAGGTTTGAATGTGGGCAGTGACAGCAATGAGATAGAAGTGGCGCAAAGGAAATGATTTTGTAATTGATGATGTGGGGGTGACAGAGGCATCCGTGATGTATCTCAGTGGGTATAGCTTGTTGTGTGTCTGTGGGATTATGTGGTAAATTCTGTTTAGAAAATGTTTCTAGGGTTTGGAAAAGTTTGCATCAAGGTTCTAATCAGGACAATCAAAATGTGGTTTTGCAACTCAGAAGGCAGTTCGAAACCACAGCCTGTTATTTCATCAGCTCAGTAGTGTGAGTTGGAACCACAGGAATAGTTTGCATAGCCAAAGGAGAATTGTGGGGTGAAAGGAGCAAGGGATGATAGTAGGATAACAGCTTAACAGCCACAGTGACAGCAGCAACTGCAGATGTCCAAAGGTCACAGCTGTTGTCTTCAGCCTCTGGGATGGTCCCAAATGGCAGACAGCTACTGGTGTTCTGGTCTGTGTGGGGTTGAACAGTGTCCCTCCAGAATTCATGTCTACCTGGAACCTCAGTGACTTTACTTGGAAAGTGGGTTTTTGCAGATGTAATCAAGTTAAGATGAGGTCCTATTGGGTTTGGTGGTCTCTCAATTCAATAACTGGTTTTCTACAAATAGAGAGAGATTTGCAGATAGACAGAGACAGACAGGAGCAGGCTATGTGAAGACAGAGGCAGAGATGGGAGGTCAAGGGTGGCCCAGAACTGCCGGCAACCACACATGCTAGGAGAGAGGCATGGGAGAGGTTCTCCTGCAGAGCCCCCAGAATGAACCAACCCTATGACACTTGGTTTTGGACTTTGTGCCTCCAGAGCTGTGATCAAATGTTGTTTTAATCCACCCAACCTGCAGTCTTCTGTTACAGCAGCCCGAATGCAGGTCTCTTGTATAGACCTCTGTCACATGGGGCAGGGCTGGCCTGGGCAAACTGTAGCATACTGTGGAATGACAGCACATGGCTTCTACCCTGACTTCTCCTGGATCGCCCTCTGTAGAGAATGGCTGCTGTGTCACGGGGGTGCATGAGCAGCCCAGTGGAGAGGTGCACCTGGTGAGAGACCGATGCCTCTGCCAACAACCAGCACTAACCTGCTAGGCCTGAGACTGAGCCACTTTGGAAACTGACCTTGTAGTACCAGTCAAGCTTTTAGCTGACTGCAGCCCCAGTCAACAACCAGACTGCAACCTCCCAGGGGATCCCGAGCCAGAATCCCAGGCTAAATTGCTCCTAGATTCTTAACCCACAGAAACTGTGTGAGATAATAATTGCCTGTTTTTTTAACTTGGTAAGTTTTGGGGATAATTTGTTTTGTACAGATATCAAATAGATTTGCATTTGAGAGGTTTTTTTTTCTTTTCCTTTTCCATGGCTACACTGAAGTTGGTTGTGGGGAGCAGGCTCTCGTTATAGCTCAGTCACTTGCTGTCTGCTTCCTGCTTGGTAAATGTTAGGTCCTGAATGTTGTTTCTGGTTGCAGGGCTTTTATAGACCAGGCTCATGTTTTCTTGGGAAACACCCTTTGCTCAGAAACAGATGGCTTTCTGACCTACTTATTTCCAGTCCAGTCAGGTCCACGGGGGAAGAGCGATGGCCAAGCTCATTCCTGCACATGCCTTTTATGTTTGCTTGCTCCTAACATGATTCCTTCTCTTGATTTACTGGTGGCGATTTTGAAGCTATCTTAAGTAACAGACTTGGCAATGGGGCCTGGTATTTAATGCAGGTCCAAGTCATTTTGTTCAACTGAGAAGTCTTATAAGCTTTGTTGCTCGAGGCTCTCATTGGCTTTATTTCTTTCTGCTTGGAGCCAGATGCATTTGGCTTTTCTAACCCCAAAATCCTTTACTTTCAGATGTTCTACATTTACTTTGATTTCTGTTTCCAAACCATTACATCTGCCTAAGCTTATTTCATACTAAGCTAATGGCAGCCTAAAGTCGCCCAATGCAGCAAAGCTCTAACTCTTTCTACCTGATGCCCCAAAGCTACAGGCTTGGTTGAAAATGTTCTGCCTACCACATTAATGCAGAAGACACTTTTCCAAGTATTTTGCCATGACATAACCAGGCTTTCCGGTTTTCCATCTTGAGTCAGTTTTCCTTGCCACCTACTTCCTGCCTGCTAAAAAAATGCCACATATTTGAGAGTTTCATTAGGGCAGCACCCACTTCAAGATACCGATTTCTATATAGGCTATTATTGGCTAGTGATTGTAAAACAACAAATGTCCACTTTTCATTGGTTTCACAAGGAAGATGACTTTTTTCTTGCTCATCTAATTAAATCTTATGAGTCTGTCAGGTTCTAACTGAGATCTGAGAGGAGTCAGTGGGAGAGTGGCAGGTAGCTGAGAAAACTTTCGAGGAATCGTAGACAGTTTTGACATGACTTTGCTCTCTCTCTGGGCATGCGTGAGCCATATGTAGAGTGTTAGCAGGGTAATGATATCTTTTACAGACAACAGTGGCTCTGAGCCAAGCATGAGCTCATGTGAGTGATCAGCTAATGTGCCTCACATGACATGGTTGCCTAATGTGTAGGATTGTGCGCCTGTGCTCCAAACCCGCTAAGTACTGGTACTGGAAGGCCACCTTGGCCAACTCCTGACTGAAGCACAGCCATTTCCCTTACAGAGTCAAATTCAGAGGGGGCAGAAGCAGGGAGTTCTGTGTCTTTCATTTTATCCAGGGGCCCAGGCTGCCAAAGCATACTGCTTTCAAATTCACTCTGAGTCAGCCTGCTTGCCCACAGATCTGTAAAGAGCATGGAAGGTCACGCATAGAACACGTTTATGAGTCTGATCTGGAAGAGATGAGTCAACCCCCATGGCTGGACGTGAAGCTGGGAATAGTTGCCTGACTGTGCCCTACAATATGAGAAAATAGGGTTGATGGTCAGCTAGCAGTCTCAGACACAGATATTGAATCTTGAGAAATACCATCATTTAAGGAATAATTGTCAGAAGTATACAAGAAGATAAGATAGAGAAGATGCTACCAGGGTGAGATGTGAACCAGCAGAATTCAGTCAAAAGAGAAGGCATGGTTTCAAGGACAGAGGGTTAGCTTTTGTGTTTTAATGCCGTACGCACATTCCAGCCTCCAAATTTCAAAGAAGTATACCACACACATTACTTACATGTGGGTACATGTGTATTTTAGAGAGGGATTGGGTTTAAATGCTGGGTTTATGCAGCAGACTAATGAGCAGATAACCTCTAAGTATAGATACCTAGAGTATCTTTGATCTTAAAATTCATACTAAAAACCTAGAATGAAGTAAAACATAGCACACTACAAAGATGTCTATACTGATTTTAAAACAATGATGTAGTTAAATCAATGAGCTCACCAGGCAGTGTTGCAGAGGTATGAAGAATCAAACTCTGTGCTTAGACAAGTTTGGGTGAGAATTCCAGCTCTGTCTCTTCCAGCTGCAAAGTCTGGTTGGAATCTCAGTCCCCTCATCTTACACAGGGTGGTGAGAACTCATAGCACTTGATGTGCTGAGGCTTTGATAGGATTAATTGAAATAACAATGGAAATCAATAAGCATAATACCTTGAACATAACAAAATACACAATCATAGCTGTTTTATTCATTTTTAAAGAAAGACTCAGGGCAGGCATGGTGGCTCACACCCGTAATTCCTGCACTTTGGGAGGTGGAGGCAGCAGGTTCATCATGAGGTCAGGAGATCAAGACCATCCTAGCTAACACAGTGAAACCCCATCTCTACTAAAAACACAAAAAATTAGCCAGGTGTGGTGGTGCATCCCTGTGGTCCCAGCTACTCAGGAGGCTGAGGCAGGAGAATAGCTTGAACCTGGCAGGTGGAGGTTGCAGTGAGCTGAGATCATGCTACTGCACTCCAAGCCTCCAGCCTGGGCGACAGAGCAAGAGTCTGTCTCAGAGGAAAAAAAAAGAAAAGAAAAGAAAAGAAGAGAAATACTCCAAGTAGTCAGTGAATGTAACTAGAACATAAACCTCTAGGGAGTTCAGTGTTTCCCATTCTCCACTTGTAAGATGAGTCAGGTCAAGGAATCTGGAGAACAACTGGTCCCACTGTCAGCAAGTGGTGCTTTTGGCTGGAAAAGCTCAGTGATTAGAATACATATTTTTCATGTCCCTGTTAAACTTCTTTATTATTTAGAACCTCATATTTTATTGTATTCCTTTCTCATGGGATTGCTGATGAAATGTGGGCCAGGATTTCCTTTAACCAGGGAGATAATACTTCTCCCATCCCTCTTTTTACTAACCCTGTGTTAGGAAGCCAAGGAATGTCAACCCAGTGGATCCAGGAGACAGTAAGAAAGAAATAAGCCACTTAATCTCACTTTATGTCTGAGCTTTAAACTAGGGGAAAATCAAGATTTCTTTGTCTAACCCACTTACACACTAGCAGGGTTTATAGAGGTTTCAGGCTGGATTTCTAGAAATCTAATGCATTCATTTTTCTGGAACACCTTGTGAAAATGCATGCCCATAGATGATGAGCAGAGAGTGAATTTTCAGAAATTTTGATCCCTGGTTCTCTTTCTAGAAGAGATAGAATAATAGTGATAAGTCAACAAATTAAATAACTAAATAAAATGTTCACCTCGAATGGATATTTGTTCCTTCTGTAGATTTACTACTTTGTATATCTCTATTTCCTATCTACCTATCTATCTATCATCTATCCATCCATCCATTTGTTTATTTATCTGTGACAGCTTTACCTTAGTAAATGTTAGGAATCATTAATCATTTCTAGCCCATACATTGGAAACCACTTGATAAAGTATTTCTTTCAGTACTATAAATGGTTCCAGAGTGTCTTCTGAGTTTATTCATATCACACAGAGAACAGTTTCCTTTGAGCAGCTTCTAAACATGATTACCAGTGGAGTCAATCAATTGTTTTCCCTCTTTTTCTCTCATTACGTTAACATGGTTATGTCTCATTCAGTGCTATGGACTCAGTAGTGTTTTGAAGTCTCAGTAACAATTGGAAGCAAGCAAAAAAAGAAAACCAACCAATTTTCTATCAATATGTTCATCCTTCATTTTTCCTAAAAAGAATAAACACATTTTTACAATGTTACTCATTTCTATTCCAAATTTAAAAAAAATAAAAATGTGATAGCATAATCCATCAGAAATAGAAAAAAGAAAAAGTTTATAACTTATAACAAAAAATCTTTAATATTTCTATATTTCTAATAATTTCTCTGTGCAAAGATCCATATCTAAGTATGTTTATATGGTGAAAAGTTTTCCTACATAAAAATATATGTGTAAAACAAAATTGGGATAATCCTACCCATGATACAGGGTATAACAGAGTTATGAATCTTTTTTTGGGTTAACATGATATAACAAACATTCTTAAATATTTTAAAGTGTTTTTAAAAGAACATCATTTTAACCATTTCCTGTTATTGATGTCTTGGGGGTTTTTTTATGGGTAATGTTGTGAATGACATTCATTATTATAATTTCTTTACAATAGATTCCTGGAAATAGAATTACTAATTTAGAGGATGTAAGGTTTTTAAAAGCCCTTCACTGATTTACACTCTCACTAATTATGTACATTCACAACATTGCTATTTTCACTTTAAAATATTTGCTAAATCAGAGACAAATATAATGTATTCTTGTTTTAACATGCATTTCTGTAATTACTAATAAGATTGAGTTTCCCGCATATTTCTATCAGCTATTTGTGTTTCTTTCACAAATTGTTACTTGGCCTTTGTCTACTATCTACCATCAGTTTTAGAGATGCTAGTTCAATAGCACCAAGACTAGGGAATCATTTATATTATTTTCAGGTGCTGATTATTGATTCGATTAGAGTGCCTTTTCCTCTTCCTTACTGTGTTTTCACCTCTATCATCTGCTTTGAAAAATCACACTTGTAGAGAACAACAAGGCATAAAGCAGAAGGGGTGAGTGGAAAAATGTTGACTTCACAGGCAAAAGACTGTAGAGAAGGGAAGAATCCAGAGGAACCCTAATAGCCGTGTATACTGGAATCTGAGGTTGGTCTTGTGCTTTGTTGGTTGAAACTATTAGGAGATCTAGCCATAGCCCAATAAAGCCAAAATGTATGCACGTCTTTGAACACTAGGAAATGGGACAAAAATTATGCACATCAACATGAGTATCTAAGGAAGTTTGATTATCAACAAAGGGATTGTGGCATGGCTCAGAAGAAATCCACATACATTGGCTATGGGAAACAATGATTCTGGCTGGTTAGAGCTTAACAAACACCTTTTATGAAATATTAAAAGGGTAAGTATATTAACCAGGGCTTTCTAGATAAACATAACCAACCAATAGGCTATCTATCTATCTATCTATCTATCTACCTACCTACCTACCTACCTATCTATCATCTGTCTATCTAACCAAGACATTTATTATTGTATATTGGCTCATGTGGTAATGGAGACTGACTGAGAAGTCCCAGAATATGCTGTCTTCAAGCTGGAGATCCACAAAGGCCAGCTATGTAATTTGAAGGCCCAAGAGCTGGAGAGTCAATGGTGTAGACTGCAGTCTGGGTGGGAAGGCCTGAGAACCAGGAGTACTGAGAGCAGGAAAGGATTGGTATCCTGGCTCAAGCAGGCAGGCAAAGGGAGGACCAGTCCATCCTTTCTTCTCTGCCTTTTTGTTCTATTCAGGCCCCCAGTGGATTGGATGATGCCCAAAAACAATGGGGAGGGCCATCTCGTTTACTCAGTTTATCAACTCAAATGCTGAGCTCTTACAGAGACATCTCACAGGCACACCCAGAAGTAATGTTTAACCAGATATCTGGACATATTATCTCCCAATCAAGCTGACACATAACATTAATCATCACAGCAAGTGAATATCATCTTGAGTTATAGAGGAAATCTAACATACTTTGCAACTGTTGTATTATATAAATAGGAAGAAAATGTGGGAAAATGCTTAACCATCCCATAGGTTGTAGGATAAAGTTAAGCCTAAGAAACAAGAGTGGTGATGGATAAGAATAGAAGAAAGAAGCTGGAAATCTCAATAGGATAATACAGAGATTCATGAATTAAGAAAGAGTTGCAGTGAAATTTAAAAAATTTAAGAGTACAAATAAGGCAGTGTGAAGGAGTCAGCTCCAAATGATAACTGGATTTTGGTGTTAAAAGTGGGAAAAGATTCACTCTTAAATCCATGCAGGTATTTTGTCTTCTTTCTTTTCTTTATTGAGACAGGGTCTTCCTCTGTCACCCAGGCTGGAGTGCAGTGGCACAATCATGGCTCACTGCAGCCTCAATTTCCTGGGCTTGAGTGGTCCTCCCACCTCAGCCTCTGAAGTAGCTGGGAACATAGGCATATGCCAAAATGCCCAGCTAATTTCCTTTTATATTTCATAGATACGGAGTCTCACTCTGTTGCCCAGGCTGGTCTCAAACTCCTGGGCTCCAGCAATCTTCCCATCTCAGCCTCACAAAGTGCTGTGATTACAGACATGAGCCACCGTACCCAATTCTTTTTAAATGGACTTTATTTATTTATTTGAGATGGAGTTTTGCTCTTATTGCCCAGGCTAGAGTGCAATGGTTCAATCTTGGCTCATTGCAGACTCCACCTCCTGGGTTCAAGCGATTCTCCTGCCTCAGCCTTCTGAGTAGCAGAGATTACAGGCATGTGCCACCATGCCCAGCTAATTTTTTTGTATTTTTAGTAGGGACAAGGTTTCTCCATGTTGGTCAGGCTAGTTTCAAACTCCTGACCTCAGGTGATCCTCCCGCCTCTGCCTCCCAAAGTGCTAGGATTACGGGCATGAGCCACTGCACCTGGCCCCTTTACTTTTTAAAGTAGTATTAGGTTCATAGCAAAGTTGGGCAGAAAGTAGAGAGAATTTTTATGTTCCTACTGCCCTACACATACACACAGCCTCTCCCACTATGGTATTTTTCTTTTCAGTTAAAAGAATTTAGAACGATTCTGTAGGTATTAAAGACATCTGACTATTTTACATTCACAGGTATGAAAACTTAAGTCGGCCTCCATCTTTTCCTCTGCACCTAGATTCAGAAGACACTCAAGCTATAGTCAACTCTTTTTTTTTGTTTTTTGCGTGTATGTGTGGTAAATGGCTATTATTCAAAAGCTGCATGCTCATAGAAATTGTGTTCTTATGCAGAAAGGCGTTAAAGACATGTTTAGATACGCAACAATTCAAAAATACACCATAAAGCTGCTATTCCTAGAATTAAAAAAAACCGTCTTGGAAACACATCAAAATGTATTGACACTATGACTTTAAGAACAAAATATTCATTGTTTAAACAGATTTGCAAGTCTTTCTATTCTTGGTTTTACCATCTGTTCTGGAATCCAGTTGAGCTGCGTGTTTTCCAATAGCTTTTGCAGGTAGAGCCAAGCTCAGTTTTCCTCAGTGTTTATGCCCCTAGCTGCTCTTTGGTCATAAGAATCTCTTTTTTCAAGTCGTATTCTTTCCACATGTGGAAAGAGAATCTGTTTCTCAATTATATGTTCAATTCATATGATAGCTATTTTTCTCTTTCATTACTTGTTAATTTAATCCGAACTCCTCTTCAAACAAAATTATGAAGAGCAATAAAACATTCACTTATAAAATAATTTAATGACTTTTCCTACAGAGCTCATTTTGAATGACTTATATGATCTCATATTTTATAATTAGTGAATATAAACTACTTATTGAGATATATCAGTTGTTTCCAAGTTGTAATTTGTTTCTTTTCCATCTATACCCTGTGAATATAGCAATACGATCATTATGTTTAAACCAAATATCTCCAGTGAAAACTGCTGAAAAAATTTCTTTTTTCTAGTTTGTTGATCTTCTGTCTAGTTTTTCTAGCTATTAGTAAAGTGGGATGGAATTATCCAACTATTATTTCTGAATTGTATATTGCTCCCTTCAATTCTGTTAGTATTTGCCTCATGTATCTTGAGGCTCTATTGTCAGGTACAAATATGTTTATAATTGTTATTTCTCTCTGATGGATTAATCTTGTTATTATAGAATTTCCATTTTTTCTCTAGTAAAAAATGCTAATAAGTATATTTTATCAGATATTCATTTGGCCACTCCAGCTCTCTTTCATTACCCTATGCCTGGTATATATTTTTCCATACATTTACTTCAAACCTACTTGTGTCTTTAAATCTAAAGTGCTCCTCTTGACACGTTGTTGGATCATCTTTTTTAATCCATTCTACCAATTTCTGTTCTAGAAATGAAGTATTTAATCCAATTACTTTTTTTTTAATATATATACTTTTTATTGCATTTTAGGTTTGGGGGTACATGTGAAGAACATGCAAGATTGTTACATAGGTACACACATGGCAGTGTGATTTGCTGCCTTCCTCCCCATCACCTGTATCTGTTATTTCTCCCCATGCTATCCCTCCCCAACTCCCCACCCCCTGCTGTCCCTCCCCTTTTTCCCCCC